>JASCZW010008015.1:0-56460 GCA_034211315.2 Aedes japonicus
AGGGTAACGGGATGTAATGTTAGCCTAGCTCCTTGATTCGGCCTATGTACCAAATATGTCATTATTTCTTCGATAATCAACAAAATCATGTTGCTATCAGCATAACCGATTTATTTCAA
Organism: Aedes japonicus; assembly: GCA_034211315.2. Lineage (NCBI taxonomy): Eukaryota > Metazoa > Arthropoda > Insecta > Diptera > Culicidae > Aedes > Aedes japonicus. The sequence goes on from JASCZW010008015.1 coordinate 120, forward strand.
AGCAATTGACACATAATTAATCAATTTGTAGTAGTTCACTTCCACGAAGTTTACGATTTCCTTGACTTTTTACACATCATGACTTTACTGGTTAAGCTGAACAGATTATCTATACGATCTTCGAATGATCTAAATTTGCCGAAATTGAACCTATAAATCGAATTATGCAGCCTAGATGTTCAGAATATAGTCACATGTTATAAACTAACAGGTCACGTTGGTAAAACAACAATGATTTAACAAGCAAACGGTAGACCCAATGTTAGGGACATATTTTTTTCTGTGTTCCCAACTATGGCCTGTCGTATGGAAAGCGTAGTAAAAATGTTGTTATTGGTAACATTTACAATACAAATGTCTGAGTTCCGGTTGAATGTTGTTCATATGGCTCATCTTAACACAAATTAATGGAGCAAAATCTGTGTAGAGTGAATTATAGTGTTTTGATTGTCGAATGACCGCTAAATCATATGTAAAAATCACTTCAGTGTTTCTTAGCAGTTTACGTATAGTTTGATTTGTGAAATTGTTTGTTGGGTAGAGCGAATACAGCTGGGAACACCTTGAATCAATAAATCAGGAAGAAACCCGTACGAAGATTGCATTTTCCAAAAGATCAATCGAATGGGACGAGCTTGCATCCATGATTAGACCCAATTTGGTACCCATAGACCGATTTTAAATCCATATCCCTCGAATGTTTCTGACTTAATAAAACGAGTTGTGTAGCTTTTCGTGATACATACTACCAGATGGCCTATTAAACATATCTTAGCAAGTGTAAAGCTAGTTAAGTTTTGTTTCCAGCTCAAATACTTTATGAGTTACAATGAAAAATGTAATCGATTGTTTCATATTAGGCTGAGTCAAGGGACACATACCCTACTAACTTTTTATTTGAAACAAAAATTCCACTGATTCACGTGAACGTGCTGAAACAAACACAAAATGATTTTAGTTTGACGTTTAACAACTCGCTCGCGGCGCTCGATTGACAGATTGCTCCAGGTTTGCTTAAAGTTCAGCAATTTGATCGGTGATAGCTGAGTTCCAGTAATCGATGCAAGCTGTTGCTAATTTTCAGTAAATGGTCGATTTGCTGAGAGCAGTTCAGCAATTTGTTTTGCTGGAACTTGTTTCTGATTTTTGGTGTGTAAAGTTGCTCCTTGTAGAAAAATCTTAATATACATGAAGAATCGTGTCCCTAATAAACCGTGCTCAGGGGTTTCATTTTTTTTTAAATAACTATCAAAATGAACTAAAAAATAACGGAAAAACCTGAAACCAGCTCCACGACTACGTTTTCTTGAAAACAAATATATGAAGTATTAGGATATACCTACCTATCTCTTAGTTTTTCATATTTACTCTTGTTCATTTGTTTAGATTGTACGGAGCTCTGTAAATCAATTGTTACATAAAATTAACATGCAATCACTTCTTAACTTAGCGATTTTACTTCTCTAATTAAACTGAATAAAAAAACAGTAATTTCAAAATTCAGAGATTTTTTTCAGTTTCCACAATGTGGATATTTTTCAACCATTCAATGGAATTCGATTTAAGTTTCTTATTAAATCAATTTTTAATACATTAATTGTTATGTTATGTATTCTCCGTGCGAGGAGTAACGATTATGATGTAGAAGGAGATGTTCGCTCATCACCATGAGGCACCAAGAGTGAACAACAATGTTTTTGGCTAGAATGAAAGATGTGAAGAGAAAGTGTTGAAAGTTCCGTCAGAGTGCGGTAGGTAGGAAAATTAACAGATGTTTTTGAAAATTGAGCGAAAGGGCATGTATCCAATGGTACTCGAACCATGGACGTCAATCTTTGCCTAACATCCCACTGCGGGGTAGGTTGTAGCGACGGAACAAGTCCGCCACTTCAACAGGCAAAAATTGACGCATGGAAAGAATAAACTATACAAGCCACAGTGGTACATGAGCGTCTTTCCATGCGTCAATTTTTGCCTGTTGAATGTTAGGCAAAGATTGACGTCCATGGTTCGAGTACCATTGGATACATGCCCTTTCGCTCAATTTTCAAAAACATCTGTTAATTTTCCTACCTACCGCACTCTGACGGAACTTTCAACACTTTCTCTTCACATCTTTCATTCTAGCCAAAAACATTGTTGTTCACTCTTGGTGCCTCATGGTGATGAGCGAACATCTCCTTTTACATCAATTTTTTAATGTTCTGTGCGCAAATCATCAACCAAGGTTGTTTTAAAGTAAAATTCTTTAAAAACACAATGGAAATTTATAAGTTATATCAAGGAAAATTTCTAAAGAGAGTTCAAAAAATTTGCAGGAGAATTCCGATGATTATTTTTTCAAAAACTTACTGAGAACTTCACGGCAGTTCGAAAGAAACATCCATGGGTAATTTTAGGTTAAACTTAAGATTTTGATTGACATTGATAGTATTAGAGGGTATCGAAATTCAATGGAATTTATTCGAAAGTTTTTGAAATTTATTCGAAAGTTTTAGGCGAAAATAACAAATGCACCGTTTTGAATTTCTAAATTTTCAAGTACGGTCTTCAAAATGTAATCAGATTTGCCGTGTTAGAAGGTTCTTATTTTAAATAATTTAAAATTGAAAAGTTCTACATGCATGAATTCTTCGGCAAAATAGTTCATTCTTATGAAATAAACTATTTTGTAAAAGAAAATAATATTTTTTTTTTAATTTTCTGAGATGGTGGATCTGTCGTAATTTAAACGTTTATAAATTCAACACAATTTGAAATACAGGTTACTTCTATTGTCTAGATATAGTCAAAATTTCAGCTCAATCTATCCGTTGAGTGCTGACATAGAGAATGTTAAATTTGACTACTTTATATGAAAAACTGTAGATTTATTTAATATTTTTGCCACTACTGTATACAAGAAACTATTCAGCCAAAAATAGAACCTTTTGATTGAAAATAGAATCCTTTTAGAAATCTTAAGAATAAATGTAAAACAACTATTATAATAAAAGCGAAGAGAATTTTGATAAAATTTGACATACAGGCCCATTATGTAGTCTACATCAACAACTAGTGGAACTGAACTCAACACTAACAAATTTTATGATTTCAGGAATTCACTATAATTAGGCACCTTAATTCTATAACTACATTTTCAAAAATATTATCGTTAATGAATAAACTTCTATCTCCATATTTTGCTTGTGGACATTGATTAGCTTCGAAACTTTTAATCAATCTGGGGAGTCTATACTCTACTAAATTGTTCGTACGAGAGAAAATAATATCGTGAATTCTAAAATGCGCCTTCAAATAAAACTGAGTATTGTAATACCTTCTTGAATAATAAAATTAAAATACATACATATGTAGAAAAGTGATTAAAATCTTATGTTTCAACTTAAGAGACTCGACATTTTACATTTTAGATGTAAATCTAGAGGTTTTAATATTAATAGAATTGAATTATTAGAACTCAGAATTATTTAGAGCTATGGCGTCGGGCTTTTGTTAAGCAGTATTTCGAACTAAACGCAATAAAAAAAAACATAATTAGTGTACTTATTCAATGATGGGGTTTCTGTCAAAACATGCTGTTAAGAGGATCAGCATACGACACCTTACTGGGTTTCTCTCCGAGGTTGTTAAGTAAACAACGACGAGAAAAAACACTAGTGGTAAAAATGAGAAGTTGTGGTTTTACAACCTCTAATTGGAAATTGATTTCCATCACATGTGGTCTTAAGGGAATGAAAAAACAGAGATTTTTCATCGCTAGAACCATTCTGTGTCTTTGGCGGTATTTGAGCACGTTCAAGCGCATACATTTTTGCCAGTCAAGGTGACAGATCCGTGACCTACCCTGCATTGGGATGTGTGGCAAAAGTGTGTGCGTTTGCTTCGAAATACTGTTTGTCAAAAGCCATACGTACAATTTCAAACTACTTATATTAAATTTCATAACCTGCCGAGCTCTATCGGACCTATCGATATTTTCTCTTCACATGTTTGGTTTTAGCATAAATTGCTGTTCACAACTGGGATCCCATGCTGTTGGGAAGATATTTCCAATTTTATTTTATAGACATTTTATTAGACGGAAACTCTCGAGCGAAGTGGATTTCTTGATTAATGTACCACTTTTTCATCCTATCAGGTACAGTGGGGTAAGTGTGGGGAAGAAGGTATGTTACTCGTTCAAACTATTTCTGAAGGGAGCGAAGTACAGAAACAACTTACTCTGGAAAAAATCCCTAGAATTCCGTAGAGATTATGAATAGTGTTTCATTTCAAATAAGAAATATATTGAAAAAAAATCCTGGGGGGGGCCTACAGAATTCTGGAGGGGGCCTGGCCCCCTAGGCACCCCCAGTAGTTACGCCAATGACGATGACATACTTGTTGTGGGCTTTTAAGAGGCGACTGATGCATTCAAGGTAGTTGACGACATTGAAAGCAACTCGCTCGTGGATACAGCATATGTTTAACTAGCACTTTAATTAACAAAGGGTGCAGCACCGTTTGTACTGCAATATTTTGGAACGGATAATTCTTTCAATTCAGAGAAGAACCGTGAAGAACGTGAAGAACGTGAAGAACCGACGGATTCACACAGAGCGTGAATTGAAGGAAAACGGCATAGAAGTAATTGGTTATGCAATGCTCGAGCGAATATCTTTTCTTCCACAAGCCGAAATGTTGCTTTGGAGACAGTGGTTTATCATGCACGAAGGAACTGAGCCACGGTATGCTCAAGATACGATATACTTATGCAATAAAATACGCAGCCACTTTCTCAAATCAACCGGCAGTATGGAAATTGATATGTGATAAAGCTATAATTGGTGAACAAAATCATTCATTTAACTTTCTGTTTCACAGGGTGTTAGATGATTACAATAGCCCACTTGCAACAGCTTGTTGAGCGACACTAAAAGGACAAGTATACATTAGTGGCTAATGATTTGAAACCTTGTGATCGTATGAAATTAAATCCAACTGAAAAAATCACGAAGAAGGAAGTAATCGATTATCACAAACAACATGTACAGGGCTCCAACGGCACAGTCGCACTGTTAAAAGTGATGTCTTATATTAATATGAAGTTTAATGATTAAAAGTTAAAGCCACTAGATCGAATTTTTAAAATATGCTTTATGTTCCTTACTTTATATCTATAAAATAACTCAACCTTGAGTGCAAGAATGAGAATTGAATAGTACTAGTTAAAAATTTAACCTTGATCTGACGTCTGACGTTGCTGAAAGTCGAGTCGTTGCTAAACACGACTACTGCGTCGCATGTTCTGTGCAGTAATGTGCAACGAATTGAAGTTGATGCAGTCACTTCGAATAATTCGAGTAAGCTTTATTAAATATATTTGATTGAATTCATGTGAGACGCCCCTTGTTTTAAGTAATGTAAGATAAATGTTGCATATGGTATATCTGACCCTGTAATTTAGGAATTTCACTATTTCATAAAGAAACTGGCCCCTGTTGAAGGCATCGGTCGGGTCGTTTACTTGCTCGGCATTTACTTGAATTGAATTGCCGCTTTCATGCTGTAAGACAATTTGTAGCTGCTCTAAATACAAATAGCTTTTCTGAGAATGCGGATGTGGGGGTGTTTTGCCGTTTATGTCCACGTACAGAAAAAGGTAATGAAATGCATTTTTTTTCAATTAAATGCATATTCAATGAGCATTTTTAAAGTGATATGGCCCTCGATAAATTATCGCAATTATCGGATGTTTTCTGTATTGACAATGTAATATTACAAACCGTATCAATCTGTATTTTATCACCGCAATGTACATGGTCAAAAGTTCGATACCGATGTAAATGGATGTGGTATGCAATAAGAACATGTTGTGTCTCTATTATGATCCATAGAGCAGTCTATTAAGATCGCATGACAAAGAAAAGGTGCTACTTTAATCCGGATGATCACCGGATGGCTGAATACCTGCGTAGAGCTTGTTATTTTATTCTTTTTAAGCTGTCGACCGCCAACTGCACATTGTATGGCATATGCTCGCATATAGGACGTGGTATTTTTCCCAGTTTATCTCTTTCTGTTTCCGATTGTTGTTTGATGCTATTAGTTACAACATTTCCATCCGTTGCCCATTGATCCATTCGGCTTAAGCTGCTGCTGTGGCTACAATCGGATAGATTAGCATGTAAATAAAACAAAAATATTCGGAAGAATGTCATTTATGTGGTGGGAGTTATGTTGACAGCTCGGATCTATACATATGTGGATATGTATGTGCACCAATAGAGCAATATTGTTTAAACTGATGAGCAACATTCATTTCGCTAGTTTGGCATTTCAAGCTAATTACCTACCACTATAAGTTAATTTCCAGGCTGATCTAAGTTGTGTTTTTAATGCACGTCTACAGGGTTTGGTTACAAAATTTCGATGCTTATACCGTTTATGCATTGGTATAGTTGTACAATTATACTTTATGCTAAGGAAGACGAAGAATTTTCCTATTCGCGTAACTCAAATCAGACCGTGAATCGAACAGCCACAGTATGGTCTTGTTTTGGTACTGCGTTTGTTTTCTGACTGAGCTAACAGAGAATGCATTGCAAGTGATTGCCTTTCAATTATTACTGAATTTATTATCAATCGATGGTATCTAAATGTGTGAAGATCCTACTGTTGAAGATGAGTGAAATCATGAGTGAAAGGACTAATTTGACTATCTTAGGACAAACAAGACTTTTTTTGCTTAGATAGAAAGCATACATTGCACCAAAATATATTTACATATAGTTTTTCCTAGCATACTGGGGAAGTCTATATCACCCAAAAACTTAACCGTACAGTGCCATAGCACGTCTGCATTAGGACGTCTAAAAAAATCAGCGATATGTTCGTATGGTGAGAGATTGGGACAATTGTTCCATGAGCGTAGGGACAAAACGTTGAAGGGACAAAAAGTCGAAAAAAACAAATTGTCCCTGGAATCGGAAGTCCTTTCGAATGCACTGGTGTCACCTGCATATTTTGCATAAAATGACGAAAAGTACACGAAAAATCCAGGCGGGTTTTTTTTCTTTCCTGGGAAATCAGCATGATCAGCAGTGATAGTATTGCACAGTTCACACCAAATCGACCCGCAAAGTTTGAAAGTGTGACACTTGCAAAGTGTGACCAAAAGTGCAACCCTTTTGGTTTGACAGATTTTTGACATGCAGAAATGTCAAAGGAGAGCAACTCGTCATTATCGGTTATTTTGTTTAGCTTCACTAATTGTCAGGGCTGCCAGTTACAGCGTGTTTTAAATTGATATCATGTAACAAGTTTTTTATTTTGTTATTTCATAAAAATGTTTATGGCCGTGTTTACGAAGGAAAAAAGTGTGATCGACAAAGTGCACCGAAAATCCAACTTTCAAAGCAACAAGTAATATCACACTCTGCTTTTTTTTTTTTAATTTCCATGTCGTAGTACGTTTATATGAACACAATGGAAAAAAGGTGTGCTACTGACGGGCTTAGCCTTATTTCACTCTTAGGCGAGGCTAGGAAAAATCAATCCTGATATCCTGATATCAAATATACTATGTTAACAATATATGTCACTTTTTTTTTCAGGCGACCCTAGCTTTGCGCTCGTTAGCGCTTGTAGTGAGAACTACTACACTCTAAATACAAAAGCTCAATCTAAGCTATCCAACTTTATCCACCTTCACTGAACCCAAACATCATCCCAAGATCGTATAGGAAGTAATTCGATTGCGCCCTTTAGCGAAAAGTATTCGAAAATCGGATGATTGTCTTATGGTTAGATCCGTATGACGATCATCCATGTTTCGTATGACAATCAACCAAATTTAATATGTTGTTTGTTTCACAACTGTGTGGATCGTGAGCGATTTATGAATAGTTTGAAACGATTCAACGACATTACACTTCCTCAACAGCGTGCATTCAAATATGAACGGGAGGTTGATTCAATTCGCGTATTATTAGTTGTTCAACATTAGAAGAATAATCATCTGGTTTCTAGAAAATCGTCCTCCGCCTGCATCTATCATTCGAAAATGCGATTTCAATGTTTCGATATCAACCGACGGAGGATTCATTCGATGAAAGAACCTGGACTGTTAAATTGGCTGCAGTCATATTTAACGCATCGTAAACAAATTGTTCGTTTTCAAAATAAACTTTCAGCACCTCTGTCACCTCGGGGGTATCCCAAGGTTCACATTTAGGCCCACTTCTTTTTATTTTGTACATAAACAACATTTCCTACATACTTAAAAAAAATCCAAATACTCATATATGCAGATGACATGAAGCTCTTCATGGAAATAAATAATTCTAGTGACGCAGAAGAATTCCAGAACGAAATTAACTTATTCAACACTTGGTGTAGCAAAAGCTTACTTCAACTTAACATGAAAAAATGTAACTCAATAGCATTTAGCAGAAAAATCGAAACACCTCGTACGGAAATATTTTTAGGAAACCAAAAAGTAGAAACATGTAAAATAGTAAGGGACTTAGGCATTATCCTAGACTCTTAACTCACTTTTGTAGAACACTATTATAAGTAAAACAAATAGCATGCTGGGCTTCATTAAGAGGTTCAGCCACAGTTTTCAAGATCCATATACTATTAAAATATTATACATTACATATGTCAGGCCAATTCTGGAATACTGCAACCTAGTATGGAGTTCGCACTGTGCCGTACACGACGAACGCAGAGAATCCGTCTAAAAGCAATTTCTTTTATATGCTCTAAGGAAATTGAATTGGACTATATTTCCACTGCCATCTTATGAAGCACGCTGCATGCTTATCAATTTACAGACACTTAAGGGAAGCCGCGGATTTGCAATGCTTTTTTACATGAATGACATTATTTCACAACGTATAAAATCAGAAGTAATACTCTCACAATTGAACTTTTATAGTCCCAGTCGGCATCTTAGAACACGGAAATTATTCTCAGAAAAGTCATACAGAACAAATTATGCAAAAAATGGCCCCATTCATCGAATGATACGCCAGTATAACTTACATTGCGAAATCATCGGCATCACTATGTCTAAAGAACAAGTAAAATCTCGTCTAAAAGACAACAGTAATAATGTATAGTATGTAAGTAGAACATTGTAATCATTGTATGTGGTCTACATTGCTTGACAAAATAAATAAATAAATAAAGGAGGACGTTTGGATTAGGTGTAGAAGTGGACAGCAATTTCAGCTAGAACAAAATATGTGAAGAGAAAGGGAGAAAGTATTGATAGGTCCGTAAGAGCATGGCAGGTGGTGAAATTGAATAGCAGCAGTTGAAATTGACCGTAGGGCATGTTTGAAAAGCGGCATCCGATCACACAGACAATCTCGTGCCTACCTCCCACAGTGCGTAGTAGGCAAAGGGGGAGGGAACTCCCTTGACAGGCAAAAAAGTGCCGGCTTGATCGTGCTCATATCCCATCAAAAGGCACAGAGCAGTTCTAGCGATGTGAAATTTATTTTTAACACTTCCTAAAAGCTAAATGTGACATCAATTTCCAATTAGAGGTGTTTGAAAACCGAGTAACATTAGAAGTTGTGCCTTTCAAACACCTAGTATTAGTATACGACACTGAAGAAGTCTGCACATTGTAGACGAAAGAAAGGTAGTTGGAACTAAATAGAAATTACGTAGAATAAACGTCAATAAATCCATGGTTGTCAAAAAGCATAAATCTTCAATTGTTGTATTGTCAGATATGTTGAAACACAGAAACATCTTCCGACACACTGAAACACAAAGACAACGTGGCAGAGTGACTAGCCCCCTGTGTTGGCTTACTTTCTTTGCTAAGCAGTTAAAAATTTTACTGTCTAAAGATGTTTAAAATGCGTTGACAATACTGGCGACAACGTTTTAAAAAACCCGCATTAATCCACCGATGGTGAGACTGAACCCTTCTTACATTTCACCAGAATTACAAACTCAAATGTGGGCAATATTGTACTGGATACGTATTTTCATCAGAAATTCCAAGAAGATTCAGAAATATTCAATATACCATACATTCAGTTTATAAAATGAACTATTTGTCAATCCTGAACGTATTGTTCAGCAATGTGATTAAAATATTACGATTAATAGTCTTTAATGACCTGTTTATGTTAGTTATAAAAACAGGGAAATTACATAAATATTAGAAATTTCATATAACCATTCCATAGAATGAATTATTAGACGATCCTAAGTATCAATTTTGATTATCGACATGGATTCAATATGCTTAATAAGTACATGTTCGTTGAAAATCGGTTATAGTAAATGGAGATTTTGTGCAATTTTCGAATATACTCGTAGTAGTTCAAAACCAGACCAGTTGAGTCAATCGATCCTGCTCTAATTCTATACAGTCGCATAGTGTGGTTAGTCCACTGTATGTGGAATACAATGCACGAGATGCGAAACAATAGAATGCAAGCGGCATCGATTGGTGTGATTGGTCTTGTTCGGTTTTGCACTGCAACGAGTATATTGTCATCTCACAATTATGTGCTCTCAGGTATTGTTTTGGTCATATCTCCATGAAAGATTATCCAATCATAATGAAATTTTGACCAGTTATTTGGAGATATCATAGCTTTAATTTGGCACCAACAAAACTAAAATCGGTACACAAATAGCTCAGTATGTAATCGGAGACTAAACTGTTTGATTACTGTTATAATGGGCCTTCAAGTACTGTTTCGTTCATATCTTCGTAACGAAATGTCCGAATGAAAAAAAAATCAGTGGCGTTCTATGGGAATGTTGTAGCTTCCATTTGCCGTCAACAGAACTGAAATCGGTTAACAGATGGCTGAGAAACCGATGTGACATTATTTGTAACGCACACACACACATACACACACACATACACACACACACATACACACACACATACACACACACACATACATACACACAGACATGTGCTCAGTTCGTCGAGCTGAGTCGAATGGTATATGACACTCGGCCCTGTGGGCCTCGGATAAAAAGTCGAGTTTTCAAGCGATCTTAATACCCTTCTATTGATGTAAGAAGGGTAAAAAGGGAAGTTAACATAATGAAATTTTGAACACTTATTTGGAAATTTTATAACTTTAATTTGGCGTTAACAAAACTTCAATCCTGAGCTTCAATTTTGATTATCGATATGGATTCAAGATGCTTAATAAGTACATATTCGTTGAAAATAGTAAATGGAGACTTTGTGTAATTTTCGAATATACTCGTTGCAGTTGAAAACCAGCCACTCGAGCCAATCGATGCTGCTCTAATTCTATACAGTAGCATAGTGTGGCTAGTCCGCTGTATGTGCTATACAACGCTCCAGATACGACACAATAGAATGCAAGCGGCATCGATTGGTGTGATTGGTCTTGTTCGGTTTTGCACTGCAACGAGTATATTGTCATCTCACAATTATGTGCTCTCAGGTATTGTTTTGGTCATATCTCCATGAAGAATTATCCAATCATAATGAAATTTTAACCAGTTATTTGAAGATATCATAGCTTAAATTTGACGCCAACAAAACTAAAATCGGTACACAAATAGCTCAGTATGTAATCGGAGACTAAACTGTTTGATTACTATTATAATAGGCCTTCAAGTACTGTTTCGTTCATATCTTCGTAACGAAATGTCCGAATGAAAAAAAAATCAATAACGTTCTATGGGAATGTTGTAGCTTCCATTTGCCGTCAACAGAACTGAAATCATCGGTTCACAGATGGCTGAGAAACCGATGTGACATTATTTGTAACGCACACACACACACACACACACACACATACACACACACACACACACACACACACACACACACACACACACACACACACACACACACATATATATACATACACACAGACATGTGCTCAGTTCGTCGAGTTGAGTCGAATGGTATATGACACTCGGCCCTGTGGGCCTCGGATAAAAAGTCGAGTTTTCAAGCGATCTTAATACCCTTCTATTGATGTAAGAAGGGTAAAAAATGCATAACGCAATTGTCACCTAGATTAAAAAATAAGATTAGAAAATGTATAAAAATAAGATTCGTTTAAAAAATAATGCAGTTTTGATAAAACTAGTGATGTTTCCTGATATTGCTTCATTAAAATGAGGAAAAGCAAGTCTCTTCTAGGAGTAAAAGGAGTAAAAATAGCACATTTTGTCGTATCGTTCTTATTCTCAAAAGTGCTCCGAGAAAAATACCATAATTGATGACTATTACATATAATGGTTACAGTTACCATGAAAATGTTCGGAGATACCACGTTCATCACATTCATGACTATGATCAGGGTGACAGGGATTATTCTGACATGATAGAAAATGTTGAATCAACTATTTTGAATTGATGTAGAAGGAGATGTTCGCTCATCACCATGAGGCACCAAGAGTGAACAACAATGTTTTTGGCTAGAATGAAAGATGTGAAGAGAAAGTGTTGAAAGGTCCGTCAGAGTGCGGCAGGTAGGAAAATTAACAGATGTTTTTGAAAATTGAGCGCAATAGATCGCTAAGAATAAACTATACAAGCCACAGTGGTACATGAGCGTCTTTCCATGCGTCAATTTTTGCCTGTTGAAGTGGCGGACTGGTTCCGTCGCTACAACCTACCCCGCAGTGGGATGTTAGGCAAAGATTGACGTCCATGGTTCGAGTACCATTGGATACATGCCCTTTCGCTCAATTTTCAAAAACATCTGTTAATTTTCCTACCTGCCGCACTCTGACGGACCTTTCAACACTTTCTCTTCACATCTTTCATTCTAGCCAAAAACGTTGTTGTTCACTCTTGGTGCCTCATGGTGATGAGCGAACATCTCCTTCTACATCATAATCGTTACTCCTCGCACGGAGAATACATAACATAACAATTAATGTATATTTTGAATTGTCATTTTAACCTTAATTATATTTAATAGTTAGTATTCTGCCATCCTAACCCCAATAAGGGTAAAATTAACTTTCAAACTTTCCTCTGTGTGAGAAAACAATACTCATAAATTGTTTTGCCATGCAGGTAATTGCCATTTTTATCACCAGATGGTACTTTTGGCATGTAGTATTGAGCGTTTCCTCGCCTAATCAGTAAATGACAACATTTTATTATTTTAGATTTGGCCGAAACTTTGCAAACGTGTTAGGAATAACAATATAAGTATTATGGCATGCGGTACGGTTGTTTTGATACGAGAGTAACTTTTGAGAAGGGCTTATGTGTTTTTTAAACAACAGTTTAAGGAAAACAGTATTTTGGAAATCATTCGGTTTAGGGAAAAAGTGTCTGAAAGAAATGGTAGGGAATCAAAATGTGAAAGAGTAAAAATATACATTAAAAAAATACTTTTTTTTCACATGAAAAAATCAAAATCAATACTAAAAAAAGCTCTTGCTGAATTTTTTAAAATTTCGATGGTAAAATTTGAACCAATAACCATTGTTTAAGATGTAAGAACAACATGGACAAAAAATTGTTAAAAAAGTTTACCCAACAGCAACTTATGTAAGATTTTCATAAAATCAATTTATGTTTGTCAGAAGTACTTTTCAGTGCCAAAACATGATTTTACATGAACTTTCTTATCGAAATGTGCACATAAATGATTTCCCTAATGGTAACCGTTTTCGAGATATTTTGAAATTTATTTAATGAGTGGCTAAAAACTTAAGAAACATGCTCTTTAATATTTTGAAAGTTATAGGAAATTATTTCAACAATATTTTTATGACTCTCACGACGGTTCAGTCGATTTGATCAGTAAACCCAGCTTTTGGTAAACCTAAATAGTTGTTTTGATGTGACTGTTAGTTATATGTTCACTATAATGTGAAAATGGAACTTCCATACGAAACAAATAATTGACAAGAATACAACAAAGTAGGGCGAAATTAACCTTTATGTGTTCGACAAAAAAAAACACCTTTAAGTGATCGATAGGGTACCCGGGTACCCACCAAATTCAAATGATTATAACTCTGGCTATTATTCACCGATTTTAATTATTTTGGCACCGTTAGATTCAAAAACTCATTTGCTTCAGGGACATTATCAGAGGACCATTTGAATTTATCAGGTTCTCGTAAAACTATTTCTATGCTATTGTGGGCCATATGCTGACTTTTTCCGGAACGACCACTATTCTGTAAAAGGTTCCGTGGGGCCTAGAAAGGCCATGAACATATTTAGAAAGAAACCCTGGCTAAATGGGTATCAAAATTCATGAAATTTTGCCAGTAGGATATTTCTAAACGTTTTGTGGCCATCTGATGATTTTTTCACGGACCTGTCAATCCGGAATAGGTTTCCATGGGGCCTCGAGTGGCCATGTCGATCACTTAAGGGGTAAAAACAAATCGAAGTCCCCCCCCGCTTCGGCCCCTTGCCACTATATACGAAATGTTACTATGCTAAAAGTTACTTTCCAACTCTTATTAAGATGTCACTGAATTTCAGTTTTCTGGTTTAAAATAAACTATGAAATTTTATAATGTAAAGCAAGAAAAAGTACCCGGGTACTTTGTCGTTCATATAAGGGTTAAAATACTTTTTTGCAACTCTCAGATTATTTATTACATGTTTACCTCGCTTGATGTTTTTTTTCTTAGGCTTTTTCCATTGATTTTAATATAAATAGTGTGGTTGTACTAATTTTCTATTTTATAATATTGAATTTAATACCTGTTTACATTTTTATACATCATGAAAGCTGTTTACTTCGTCGTTAGAATACAACAGTGTTCTTATCGGAAATTGTTACAAAACAATGTTATTCCTGAGTCCCTGCAACTAATTTTGCTTATTGGTATATGCTATGTAGTTCTTCTAACACTTGCTCGCAGTCCTTGTCTGACATAAAATAAAACATTAATATACAGAGACGACAAAATATGCAGTTTTTATTTGCTTGACGGTTCTTTCATTGTTGTTTATTCTTTAATTGCAATTGATTAAACATCAAATATACCTGTACAGTTGCTATCATTAATAATAATCTTATTGTTTGCTTCATTAGTGAAAAGGGTTAGTGTTTTGTTCATGATTGTGAGCAACTAATAATATGTCCTGATGTTTCAGGTGCAGAAAATTCTAAATTCTACAAATATGTTTTGTAATTTAAATGTGCGTTCTTCAGCCGTGATCAGAGCACTAACTCTAACAACATATTTTTTATCTAGGTATCATACCTTTGAATTGAAAAAAGGTAATCGAAAAGTGTTACTTAGGACAGACGCTGACCAGAGAAGCTGCGGAAGAGGCTGCGAGGGCAGTATTTTAAGAATAACCCGAACCTTTCCACCCGAGACGTGGCCAAAAAGGTTAATTCGTCGAAGTGGTTCGTCCAGCAGACCTTGAAGCGGGCTGGGCTACGCGAGTTTTTGTGGGTCGCGAAGGCGCCAAACCGACTGACAAGCAAAACACGGTGGCGGAAATTGCGTGCGCGGAAGTTGTACCGTGAGTGGCTGGTCAAGCCAGGTCGTCTCGCCATGGACGACGAAAAAACATAGGCATCAAGGCGGACGACCCAAACAAAAAACCCGGCCTCGAGTTTTTTGTCGGTACGTCCCGCATGGAGGTTCCGGAAGAGAAAGATGGACAAATTCGCGAAGAAGTACCTGTTGTGGCAGGCGATCTGCGAGCGTGGACGGTACAGCAAGCCGTTCAAGTTAGCAACCGCTGCAAACTCATAAACGGGCAGAATTATCGCGAGGAATGCTTGCAGAAGCGCTTTTGCTGCCCTCTTCCTCCGCTTCCTCACCGCGGTCCCACGCTGTTCTGGCCGGATCTCGCTTCTCGTGCCATTACGCCAAGCCTGATGGATTGGTACAAAGCGAAGGGCGTTAACGTGGTCCCAAAGGAGACGAACCTGCCAAATACACCAGAACTTCGTCCGATCGAAAAGATTTGGACGATAATGAAGAAGAAGTTGAAGAAAAGCGGAAAAACTTTCAAAACCGATGAAGCGGGAGAAATTGTGTAAGGAAGATGGACAAAGCCTCGCCCAAGATCTCATGAGCAGTGTTAAGAGAAATGTACGAGCATTCAGCTTGGGGAGGAAATGATATAAATAAATTATGCCAAAACATAGCTAATATATAGTTATTTAATCCCTGAAAATTTGAGAAGTATCCGATTTAAAAGACATTTTTGGTGATCACTTTTGTGTGTCTCATTTTTTCCGAGTCCAGTCTTTACACTCACAACTTTTAAAATGTTAAAAGAAATATTGTTGCATTTATGAATATCCAGGTTCACAATTTTTCTGGGACACCAGTTGCCAATTCAACTAATATCAGCATTCAGCGTCCAGTTGCCAATTCATAGTAATTAAGCGTCAGATTTGCTAATCGAAATCGATCATTGGACAGGCGTTATCATTTTTCAGTCGTTATCATTTTTCAGAGGAGCGTCATCATCATCTTGAAAATCTCAAAGCAGGTTTTCAATTTTTAAAGAAAAAACTGCCTTTGTATTCTAACCTATTTAAGCTATTAGAATCATTAATGTAACACTATGTTTGGAAATCGTTCATCACCATTATTGAATACGATCGATTCTGAACCACTGGTATTTATATAATATTCTGAGGTTTGAATGTTTTGTTCAGAAAATATTCCAAAACCAATGTGCACTATCCATTACTATCCATCGGCCAGCGACTTATCAACAACGGTTACTCGGCGTGCTATTTTTTCAAGAGATAGGATGCTTTTATGAGTAGTAAATATATAGGGAAGCGGAACCTATGCTCACCATAGTACATATATTCATCACATTCTGCAGTCATCCAACTTCAAACGTAAAAAGATGTTTAATTTCTCCAATAAATGGACGCAGTAACCAAAAATATATAATCCTGGCAAATTAAATTAGGTCTTGAATATAATTAAAAGCTACAAAAACGTTTCGGAGACTTAAATTTCGTAAAAAGTATGAGCAGTAAGATTTTCAACACAATTTCTAACCTTTGCACTACAAATTCGTCGTATTGATCTAACCGTACTAGGGAATTTACTCGGGCCAGACTCTCAGTTGTCTCTTTAATTGCACTATATCCTCACATATTTTCGTTGCATAATTGCACAAACCATAAAAATCACACTTCACTTATTACACTAGCCACACGAGAATCTACAAATACGTGATAAAATACTAGAAAACCATGGGATTAATTTTCACAATAATTTAAATACGCTTGCACCTATTCTGAACCGTGTTTACAATCGACGTAATCGGCTGATGTTGCCAAACTATTTTATTATGACTCTTATTCGAATGAAAAGGATTTGGCAGTACTCCAATACCACTTTTTTGTGGGAGTTTTACAAATCGCCCAAAATTGAACTATTTTATATTTCCATAGATTAAATAAATAATTACTTACGTCTAATTGAAGATTTTTTCAATATATACCGAGAAATAAAATTCCACATTTCGTAATATTTTTCCATCTCTGTTAAATTTGGCGGCACTGCTCACATACTGTATAGCATGCACATCAACGCTAGTGTGCGTATTCAATCATCCATAGAGCATTCTATGCCCAACGGTATGGTGAGTCTTGTTGTCAATACTCTCATGGAACAAATATTGACAAATAAACACTTTCATTTTGTCTTGGTTATATGCATGCTACCCAACACACGTGAAGTGCTGTCAAATGATCTACTTCATTTCTGGGTGTAGTAGTTGGAGAAATAACTTGTTTATATTTTTTCTTGATTAATATCAGTACGGTTAACATATGTACATCACCCCACTTCGTTCAGCGAAAGAAGAAAGTTCGTTCGATCCAGCGCTCCGTTATTTGGAAGATTTATTCGAGTGCTATCCTTGGAAATAACTAGTTTTTTTTCTCAGAATATACTCACCTCAGTGAGTAGAGCAAAAGTGAGTCTTTTTTTCTAAGAAGGCAGTGTGGTTTTCCAGTGAAATAGGAAAATCAAGCAGTGCTTGCTGGCGAATTATCTTCCCGCTTATTTTCGCTTCATCTCCGCGTGGTGACGCTAACCAGCGATACACTACTACACCGCCAACGGTCATCCGACAGCGTTGAGCGAGTGCATCCGAAGGCGATCGTTTCAGCGCACCGCTCCCCGCTCCCCGCATAGAAGTGTGACGGTCACGCATACGGTGCGTAGCAGCAGCAGCAGCAGCAGCAGCAGCAACAGAACAGTAATTTAGTTAAGTTTTTTTTCCTGTCCCTCATCCCACTAGAGTTTAATTTGTGTGTTCTTTGTTTGTGTGTGTGTGTGTGTGTGATTTAAATTTTTGGCAAATCGTGCATGTTGAAGAGGTTTCTTCGACATGGACGGTTTGGCTGAAAAAATTCCTTTGCCACCCGATGATGGGGAAGCACAGAAAATATTCAGACCGCGATCGTATCCGGTTGACTCGGTCGGTCCATGGGTTGTCTACTTTCAGCCCAAAATGAAACCTTTGAATGTGTATCAAATCACTACTGATCTGACGAAGCGATTTTCAGCCGTGACAGAGATCACGAAAGTAAAATTTAATAAACTCCGTGTTGTCGTCTCTAACCTGAAGCAGGCTAATGAGATTGCTTCCTCCCAGCATTTTACACTCGAATATCGCGTTTATATTCCAGCTCGTGATGTGGAGATTGTAGGAGTGGTCACAGAAGCGAGTCTGTGCCTGAAATTTTCGGAGAAGCGGGCGGTTGGCCGATTCAAGAACCCTCTTCTCCCCCAGTTCAGATACTGGAAGTAAAAAAATTAGTTAAATTATCGCACAGCGAGGGTAAGAAAAAGGTTACCCCACAGACTCGTTTCGGGTAACCTTTTCTGGCTCTGCCCTTCCTCAGTTCTTAGAACTGAACAAACTTCGGCTACCTGTGCGGTTGTTTGTACCCCAGGTAATGATTTGCCAAAACTGCCAGCAGATGGGGCATACGGCCTCCCATTGCGGCAATAAGACACGCTGCTCAACTTGCGGGGAGAAACATGAGGCTGGTCCCTGTGCAGATAATACACTAAAATGCGTTTTCTGCAAGGGAACTCCTCCTCATGCTCTCGTCGTGCCCGGCGTATAAACAACGCGGGAAAAATTGGAACGTTCTCTGAAACAACGTTCAAGGCAATCTTTGCAGAAATGCTTAAGAAAGCTTCGCCGCCCGATACCAATGCAAATCCTTTCGCTCCTCTCTCAGATGACGAGTCGGATTCGGATTTGGTTGAGGAGGGGACATCTTTTAGATTTTCCAGAAGGTGCTCCACGGAAGCGAAGACGCATCCGAGCTGTGAAAGCAGCTGAACAGAAGCCTCAAATAAACATGCCCAATTCAAAGAGCAGAGAAAAGAAGGATAATCCGAATCCTCCTGGTTTTCGTAGTGCCAACTACACACAGGATTTCCCATCTCTCCCGGGGACATCTAAATCCCCTGATGCCTCGATTTTAAGAACAGAAGCCCCCTTCATCTGGGCTGTTCTCGTTCGATGATATTGTGGAAGGTATTTTGAAGTACCTCGAAATGTCTGACCCTCTTAAAAGCATTGTTATGGCAATGCTTCCCACTGTGAAAACTTTTTTGAAGAAATTAACATTAAAGTGGCCCATCCTTGCAGCTGTCATTTCCTTCGATGGATAATTTGCCAAAAGAGGTCGGGGATTTGATCACTGTTCTGCTGTGGAATTGTCGAAGTCTTATTCCTAAATTGGAATCATTCAAATTTTAGCTCACAATATCGGTTGTGATGCATTTGCTCTTTGTGAAACATGGCTTTCAGCCGAAATCGATCTTCCGATTAACGATTTCAACATTATTCGGCTTGATCGTGAGGATTCACGTGGAGGAGGAGTACTTTTGGGGATCAAAAAGTGCTACTCCTTCTATAGAGTGAATTTTCCTCCAATTCCAGGTATTGAAGTTGTCGCATGTCAGGCTGTTATTAAAAATAAAAGCCTTTGCATTGCTTCCGTGTACATTCCTCCTAGAGCACCAATTAACCGAAAACAACTTTCAGATATTTGTTCGGTTCTGCCTGCTCCGCGGTTGGTCATGGGAGATTTTAACTCTCACGGTACAGGCTGGGGAGAACTGTACGATGACAACCGGTCTTCTTTGATATATGACCTCTGTGACAACTTCAATATGACAGTTCTCAACAATGGAGAAGTAACACGTTTGGCTGGTTCATCCTCACTTGGTAGTAGGTTAGACCTCACACTTTGCTCGAATTCATTATCGTTGGACTGCACGTGGAATGTGATCCAGGATCCCCACGGTAGTGATCATTTGCCTATAAAAATTTCGGTTGCCACCGGGCTCACTCCACCGGCATCCATCAACGTCACGTATGATCTAACTCGTAATATCGATTGGACAAGGTTCAAGACAGCAGTAGATGAAGCCTTATCAACGGTAGAAGGGCTTCCACCGCTGGAGGAATATAACTTCCTCTCCAACCTGATTTTGGAAAGCGCGCTTCAAGCTCAAACTCGACCAGTTCCAGGGACGTCATTTCGCAGGAAACCTCCTTCCCCATGGTGGGATCAGCAATGCACCGAGGTTTACCGCAAAAAGTCTGACGCATTCAAAGTTTTTCGTAGACGTGGAACACCTGAGCACTTTGAAAGGTACACGGCTCTCGAACAAGAATTTAAGAGCCTCATCAAGGCCAAGAAACGCGGTTACTGGCGACAATTCGTGGACGGATTATCGCGCGAAACGTCGATGAGTACCCTTTGGAATACGGCGCGAAGATTGCGTAACAGAATTACGAACAACGAGAACGAGGAGTACTCGGACCAATGGATCCTCAAGTTCGCGCGAAAAGTTTGTCCAGATTCTGTGCCAGCACAAATGTTTCCTCGCGAAACAACGAATTCGATAGATGAGATTAGCCAACCCTTTTCAATGGTAGAACTCTCTCGCACTCCTTTCGTGTGGCAATACGGCTCCAGGAGCTGACAGGATCAAGTTCAACTTGCTCAAGAACCTCCCAGACGTCGCGAAGAGGCGCATGTTGAACTTGTTTAATCAGTGTCTGGAACTCAACATTGTACCGGATGATTGGAGACGGGTGAGAGTTATTGCCATTCAAAAACCTGGTAAACCCGCGTCCGACCACAACTCCTATCGACCCATCGCGATGTTATCTTGCATTCGCAAGTTGTTGGAGAAAATGATCCTTTTCAGTCTGGACAAATGGGTTGAGACGAATAACCTGCTTTCAGATACTCAATATGGTTTCCGTAGGGGTAAGGGAACGAACGACTGTCTCGCGTTGCTTTCCACAGATATTCAGTTAGCTTTTGCTAAAAAGAGCAAATGGCTTCTGTATTCTTGGATATCAAGGGGCTTTTGATTCAGTATCTGTTGAAGTTCTCTCAGATAAACTCCATGCTTGTGGTTTTTCACCATTAATGAACAATTTTTGCACAATTTGCTGTCAGAGAAACATATGAGCTTTTCTCATGGAAACTCTACAGCTTTCGATTTAGCTACATGGGTCTCCCCAGGGATCATGTTTAAGCCCTCTTTTATATAATTTTTATGTCAAAGACATTGACGGTTGTCTAGGTGACAACTGTACGTTGAGACAACTTGCAGATGACGGCGTAGTGTCTGTCACGGGACCCAATGGGGTCGATCTACAAAGACCTTGCAGGATACCTCAGACAATTTGTCTACTTGGGCTCTAGAGCTAGGTATCGAATTCTCTACGGAGAAAACTGAGTTGGTAGTTTTTTCAAGAAGCATAACCCTGCACAACCGAAACTTCAAATTTTGGGTACACCGATAACTCATTCCATGTCATTTAAATATCTTGGGGTCTGGTTCGATTCAAAGTGCACCTGGAGATCTCACATTGAGTACCTGAAGCGAAAATGCCAGCAAAGGGTCAATTTTTTCTGCACAATTACCGGGACCTGGTGGGGAGCGCATCCGCAAGATCTTCTAACGTTGTACCGGACAACGATTTTGTCGGTTATGGAATACGGTAGTTTTTGTTTTCAGTCAGCAGCTCGGTCGCACATCATTAAACTGGAACGTATTCAGTATCGGTGTCTTCGTATCGCGTTAGGTTGCATGCACTCGACTCCACCACGAGTCTTGAAGTGCTGGCTGGCATGTTGCCACTCTCAGATCGGTTTACAGAGTTATCTCTCCGGCTCCTCACCAGGTGTGAAGTTATGAACCCCCAGGTGATCGAAAATTTTGAGAAGCTCCTAGAGTTAAATCCTCAAACCCGCTTCATGAGCTTGTATCATTTGTACATAACACAGGATGTCAGCCCTTCGCTTAATATTCCCAATTGTGTTTGCTTCTCCGACTTCGGAAATTCGGTTCATTTTGATTTATCCATGAAACAGAGCTTCATGGAATCCCAGAGCATCATCGTCCTATGATTGCTCCGGTGATATTGCTGCAAAGTTTGGCCTAGTTGATTCCACTCAAAACGTTTTTCACAGACGGGTCTTTGATAGAAGACTCCGCTGGCTTTGGTGTATACAATGAAAATTATAGCGTCGCTCGTAAATTTCAAGCACCTTGTTCTGTTTTGTCGCGGAATTGGCAGCAATTTATTTTTCTTTAGAAACTGTTGCCTCTTTTACACCGGATCAATACTTCATTTTCACGGATAGTCTTAGTTCTATAGAGGCTATTCGCTCCTTGAGGCCGGTAAAGCACACCTCCTATTTTCTTATGAAAATACGAGGTCTTCTAAGTGCTTTATCTTCACGTTCTTTTATTATCACCTTTGTGTGGGTCCCTTCTCATTGTTCGATTCCTGACAATGAGAAAGCGGACTCGCTTGCAAGGGTGGGCGCTATGGAAGGCGATATTTATGATCGACAAATCGCCTTCAACGAATTTTTCCATATTTTTCGTCAGATATCACTCGATAGCTGGCAGTATAAATGGAGTAGAGGAGACTTGGGGCGATGGCTACATTCTATCACTCCAAAGGTGTCTAAGAAATGTTGGTTCAGGGGATTGGATGTGGGTCGAGACTTCATTCGTGTGATGTCTCGCCTCATGTCCAATCATTATTCTTTAAACGCTCATTTGTTCCGTGTTGGGCTGGGAGACAGCAATCTCTGTGAATGCGGACAAGGTTACCAGGACGCAGATCACGTTATTTGGTTTTGTGCTGAGCATCGTGGAGTCAGATCTAGGCTGTATGATTCCCTTCGGGCTCGAGGTAGACAACCCAATGTACCGATTCGAGATATTTTGGCTGCGCGCGATCTGGAGTTTATGAAACTCATTTATGTGTTTTTGACTAACATTAGCCTTAGATTGTAGTTTGATTAACTTACTTGTTTAGGTTAAATTTGTGAGGAATGTGTACGCCAGTGTGTGAGTGTGGTTGTGTGTGTGTGTGTGTGTGAGTGTGATTGTGTGTGTGTGAGTGAGTTATCCTTTTTTTTTTAAATTAAAAACGTTCAATTAAAAAAATGTAATTTGAAGTTCTAGATATAAGAAAACCTTTGTTCCTTATGCTTTGCTCAAAATTTCCACCCCAATTTTCCCATCCTTAAAATTGTTATTCCTATTAACCTCGAGACGACCGCGAGTAATCGGTTCTATCCCCTTAACCTTAGTTCTAAGATAACTGATGTATATAGACATGAAAACTTGGCTCTGTAAAGTTGATTCGATTGAGCCTGTACAAATAAATGAATTCGTAAAAAAAAACATATGTACATAAATGGGATTTATGTTTTTCGTGATATTATTGAAATAGATACATAGCAGTGGCAGCTTTTCCGTATTAAAATGGATGAAAATTATCAGAATCGAATGTTTTGTGTGTTGCTAAACGATTAACGGTAAGTGAACGAATCAATTGTGAATGACTTGTGTACTCAGTGTTCGGTATTCAGTGCATTGAGCTCAAGATAGGTTCCGCTTCCCTAGATCATTACAGTCACCATCATTCTGATTGTGCTGTATGAAGAATTTTAAAACTATCACACTATGCACACCTTATAAATTATTTTACACGTTTATTTGATTATGGTTCACATTTTGAAAGGTCACATTAAAAATAGAATAATATCGACAGGCACATCTCTGAAATATTGCGTATTTAAAGAAACTGTATCTTATTTTTAATTCACGAATAAGACCCTCGATTCTTAAAGGTATGACCAAGATATCCCGTTTAACCCATACCAATCGAATCAATTAGAGATTGACAGAGTTCCTTTCGTCTACCGATGGATTTAAATATAGATACGAACATCGTCGAGGTCGAGTAGGTATTGGTTGAATGCATATATTTTTTCGGTGAACGAACGTAAATTCCGAATGGGTTTTGCTGCATTTCGTATTTTGGAAACTAACATCTTCTTTTATGACACCGTATAATTTACTGTAGTTTTATAGCACTTATTAGCACCCGAAACTGCTCATGGTAATTAAAGAGTACACAAAGTTTCAGTTTTCCCTGCGCCGGCACTGCAGTTTGCTGAATGTTTTGCGCCAGTAAATGTATCCTTTAGGGCCAGAACAGAGATCTTTGCCAACTCAAGCCGTTTGCTGTTCGGTAATCCGCTGCAGTCAAAGTCCGGTTTGGCGATAAATAATATTGTCGAACCGAAGGAAACATATCGCTTATCCCGCGGGTATCGTTGTTTTTACGATCCTCCAATTTGTTTGAAAACTTCTCCACCGCTGCCAGAGCGCGAGGTGCAACCAAGATGCTAGCTTCCTTTTTGCTGTCTTGTTTCTCTTTCTTAGGGCTCATTTATGCATTAAGGACCGTTTTGAGCTGTGAGATGATTATGATATTCCAGAAGGGAGTGAAAGATCATTAATACAAATGGTAATAAATTCAGTGCGAAAATTCAGTAGTTTTAATGCAGCACAATTGAAGATTTTGCATTCAAGATTTGGTTCACCCTTATAGGCTTGTATCTACCCGGCTGGAGTATCCACGGTAATAAGTAGGTGCATATTTGTATGTTGGTCCGGGTATAATTTGTTACAATAATTAATGGTGGAATATCTCAATTAAGCATCTCCGCTTGAAGAATGCTACTTTAAAAATCAATTTATCATCCCAGCATTTCTTTATACCTACTTGATCCGAGTAAATCTCGCTTCAGATATCCGGTGGCAAATGATCATATGCTTCGGAGGCGCTCGTTGTCCGTGCAGCTTACCCGCGTTTAATTTCATTTCCTTTTGTTTAAAGGCTTTTGTTTTTCAATTTTTGGCCACAATTCAATTGTTTTTTTTTTCGCAGTCTTCGTTTTAGTTCTCCGTTGTGGCTTTATGTTCCTCTTAAACTGTTAATTAGATTTGAATGTGACTGAACGTGAATGTTTATGAAGGATACGGAGAAACTCGCTGTCAGGATGTAGTTCATAATTCTCTTATGTCGTATGAATGCGAAAACATATCACATATCACAATGGAGCGGAAATTAATAAGGGTTAATAAAGAGCATATTCCAAGTGGCATTGTTTATTCATTACCGCAATGTGTACTGTGTGGACACAGTAGGAGCGAATTAGCACGACACTTGAAAAGTGCTGAGAGAGTGCTGCTTTAATCACGTGGTGTTAGGGTTCTTCTGTGGTAAAAAAACAAGATGAAATAATGTTTTGTGAATATTAGAGTAAACATAAAATTATTTATTTTTACTGCACTAGTTGGTGTTTGAACTTTGACAACAGATGATTCAAAAGTTACATGCTCAAAATAACGATTTAATGCTTTCGAGTATTCTATTCCATTAAAAAAAAAATGCTGTACTTAAACGATTTCAAATTGCGTCCTGAAAAGCCTCATGAAATTTGAAATAATTTGGTATGGAACTGCTTCAATACAAGTTTTTTTTAATTCTATATGAAAATTACTCCTTCTTTTCTTTTTTTTTTGTTGGGGCGTAGAACCACTGCGCCCATTAATTTGAACTTTTGTGGTATATCCCTGTTTACTATAACTATTCGCATCTTAAAGCTGGATCACCATTAGTCAAGTGAACAGCCTAAGACGAGTCTCCCAGTAAAAATTCTACATGGCGACGGCACGAGGAGATGTTCCTGCGAAGTTTAAGTTTGCTTTTATGGACAAATTTGCCAAAAAACTTATGATTTAGCAAGGGATATGCAGCTGTGGAGCAAAGAGCAAAGTGTTCGTGACGCATAAGACGATGGATTCGAAGCTGTACAAGGAAGAATGCCTCAAAAACCGCGTACTACCTTTCATTAAAGCCCTTAAAGGTCCCATGAAGGTTTGGCCAGATTTGGCGAGTTGCCACTCCAGCCGGGAAGTCATCCAGTGGTACCACGATAGTAACTTAGATTTCATCTATAAAATCATTAATCCACCGAACTGCCCGAAGTTCCGGCCCATCGAGAGATTTTGGACAATAATGAAGCGGAAGGTTAAGAAAAGTGGAAAAACGGCTCGGGACGCGACTCAAATGACCTAGTGTTGGAAAAATCATTTTCTAACAACGTTCACTCTTTGCTCATTGCAAATATATATCGCCGAGGAACTTCGCACTCAAAGTTTGCGAACGAAATACATTCCAAATTTCATGAAAGCGCAGAGTAAGGAAACGTTTCCTTGCATATCGCGAAAGATCTTTCGTTTCTCCATCTCACAACGTTTCACTCGTAATCGAGATCCGATCCAACCGAATATCCCATCGAATCTGTTCTTTTTCTCTAGCAAGTATGTGTAGGCGATGTTCACGCGAGTTTTGATGTTTTTTTTTATCCCACTCCTCGATATTTCTACCCAAACATGTTAGAAGGGTCTAAGTGCCCTTAACTAATGACCTTAACCGTCTATTTTTCATGGAAAAAAACTGATTCAGGCATACCGACACCACCATCTGGTAGAGGAAATTTTCCTACCAGATGGCGTAGTAAGATTACATGAATGGGTAGTGATTTGCGAGAATTCTACGATTAAAGCCAACCTCTACGGCCAGACAGTCAGCAATCGGACATACATCAGGCTGAAGAGAGTATTTAGATTTATACGAGATATCTGTCTGTCTAGATTCCATTTCTAACGCTTTCACACACTCTCATCCCACTCACGTTCACTCACGAAACGTTGGCATGTGAAACAAGCAACGGGAAGTTCACAAGTGAAAAGGTATCGCACAATGAATTGATATTTTTGTGAGAATACCATCGCTGAGATGACCAAAATGTGGAACAAATGTGCCAAGGAAGTTGACTCCGGAGGTGTGCAGCGTTTGATGGGAGGAGTAAAGAAGAAAGCGCACATTTTCATTAGAAACGAAGAGAAATGATTTGTTTTCTTAAAGTACAGTGAATTACCTTTGTTTTGATGTATTAAACTTATTTGTACGTCAATCCGTAACTGAGATAAAGATGATTTTATTATTCCGGATTCTACATGGACATAGCTTTATTAAAGAAGGGAGATTTGAACTTCACTAAACACAATGTAGGGTTTAATATGACTTATTATTTAAAGTGCAATTTCTTGGAAGGGCTTCCGTTGCATAATTTTCATCTTCCTTTGGTCACTTTCAATAATGATGATATTGGCGATGCTCTCAGTGCAGTCGATGCATCGAAAGGCCCCTGATCACATTCCACCTGTCTTCGTCAAACAGTATGCTCAGTCACTGTCTTGCCCTATCGCTACGATCTTCAATCGATCCTTGACTGAAGGAGTGTTTCCTGACGCTAGGAAGCTGGCATCAATCACTCCTATTTACAAGGCTGGAAATACACACAGCGTTGAGAACTACCGACCGATATCAATCCTCAACTGCCTTGCAAAAGTTTTCGAAAAGCTGTTACATGACGCGATGTACCCTATTGTGCAGTCAGTGATCTCTGAGCATCAACATAGACATCGAACCTCATGACATACACCGGTACTGTGATCAACGAGCTCGAGAAGCGATGCCAGGTCGACGCTATTTACATTGACTTTTCAAAAGCGTTCGACAAGGTACCTCATTATTTGAGCCATTGAGAAACTGAACCGCCATGGATTGCCCACTTGGATTATTAAGTGGCTTCAGTCGTATTTGTCTTCACGTAAAGCTTTTGTCAAGGTGCACGGCGCTACATCGGACTTATTTGATATTCCCTCCAGTGTACCACAGGGCAGCCACCTTGGTCCGCTTATTTTCATCCTCTTCATCAACGATCTGTGCGAAGGTCTCAACTCCGGTAAATTACTCTATGCGGAAGACTTGAAGCTGTTCCGTGTTATTAAATCGCTTGAAGATTGCTGTGCTTTACTTGCTGATTTAGGGCATGTGTCTAGATGGTGTTATTTAAACGGAATTCAGATGAATACGGCTAATTGCAGAGTGTTAACCTTCGCTCGTTGTCATTCCATTGTCACGTTCGACTACGGCTTAAACGACATATCACTAGAGAGGGTCACGTCGATCAACGACCTAGGAGTCAATCTTGATCGGATGCTTCGTTTCAACGAGCACATCTCCACAACAACCGCGAAAGCAAACGCAATGCTCGGTTTCTTAAAGCGTAACGCCGCCCACTTCGATGATATGCATGCACTGAAGTCGCTGTATTGTGCTTTAGTTCGTAGTGTGCTGGAGTGCAAATCTGGGCTCCGTACCATGCCCTTCATATAGCACGCATCGAAAATGTCCAGAAGCGGTTCATTAGATACGTTCTACGCCGCACAGTGGGACGAAATGAAAAAAAGTGGGACATGGGTATTTGCGGCGAAACTATTTGGTGTGGCCCATTGATGTCTTCTACAATTTTTCTACATTTTTGGAGTACTTTATTTTTGTGATAACAAATTTGATTTAAGGGGTGTATACACCTAGATAAAAAAATAACTTTTTTATTTCTGGTTCAAATCGATAATCATGTATTAAAAATATGGAGATTAAGTCATTTCATGAAACTTTGTAGGAGACATAAACTTTCTATCTCTTAACTGGACGAAGTTGTAGGGAGAAAGATATGAAAAATGTAATACCCCCTTAAAACTCGTTTTTTTATCATAACTTTTTTATTTGAATTTTTCCATTTATTAAATGTTCTACAGAGTTTAATGTACTTTAAAAATACACCTTTTTGTAGAAAACAACTTATCATTATCTATTCATTTAAAGGATTAACGTAGGTTTTAATGAATTTTTTGAGCTATCTTCGAGGATGCGTAGATTACAGGTTAGCAGGTATTAGCAGCTAAATTTTCCGTTATTTTATTCAACAACTGATACCCTTCAAAATGATGTACAAACTATAAGGGGTCCATGGGGGCTCCTAACAATTTTTCAAAAAAGTAACTAAGCTTTTTATTAGATAATATGGCATAAATAGTGATTTTTCATCTTTTTGAATAAATATTTGCTATTGATGCTTAAAAAAAGCCAATTTATTAGATAATGAAGCTTATATGATAACGAAAAAAAAAACCAACGTAATACTGCAAATCCTTATTTGGTAGATAGACGACATAGTTCCTTTTGCACCTATTGTATAATGACTCGATCGATGATCGATCGAAATGACTTTGTTATTAACGTTCAAAATCAAAACATATTTCGTTGGATCGATACGACACTGACATTTGAATTTAGTTTATTTTTCAAAATCGAAGGTAGGTCTCACGAATCTATTCATTTTTTTCTGCAACGAAGGTGGTTTGTTTTTTTTATGTAGCTACCTTCGCTCAATGCTACACATACAACTGTCAACCCAGACAACCAAAATGCACGTATATTGAAAATTATCTTTATGATATACAAACATATATGTAAGTAAACAAATCGTATAGAATGCAAAAAATATGGCTTATACGTGCAAAAGTGGAGGCCATATACGTGCAAATTCGATTGTTTTCTTAAACGAGTTAATTTGATATCGTATGCGATTGAATTTGTAATAACAAATTCGATTTAAAAAGCTTAGCGATGTTTATACGATTTAGTTTGTAACGCAGTACGATGAATAAATGACACATCGTATATAAGTCAAAAATTTGCTCTCTTTACGATTTAACGTAAACATAACACGATAAAGGCCACAATTAATTGCGATATTGACTTAAAATATAGGAATATACGATACTTTTGAACAATGTTATACGACTTGTGGTTGTCTGGGAAATGTTCAAAACATTTGTAAACACAGGGAGAACATTCGAACATTGTACGAAAACAATTCAGAGAGCAACGAATATGTTTTTACAAATAAATAAGAACCATCTCACTGGTGATTGCATGAATGACTGACAAATCTACTATATCGACCCGAAAAGTAAATGAAAAGCGTAACCACGTGGACTTGTTCATCGTTTTAAATGTTTCTGCCAGGGGTTTGATCCTGTTCTTTTGGGAAGGTCTGTTATTGCATCCGTGGTTGATTTCACTAGGCCATGGTGACTAGCGAGAAGTAACTTGAATGATGTGCATGAAATCACAACCTTCGACAGCGCTTTTATTTTTATTTTGGAGCAAAACAATGATTCCGGCAGCATCAACTAGTATGAGTATGATAAAAGAGGAGCAGCGATAGGCTGGCTTTCACGGAATCCAAGGCGCGCATTGTACAAACAGGTGTAGCACTCCTCCAGATTTTTTGTTTTTTTTTTTAAGTTTCCAGATGACATGCGATGTGAATATTTCATTCTTAAGAGACATTTGTTTTCAAATGTAATCCATGTTACGAGCGAGAGGGACTGAACGAAAAAAACAAGGAAATTTTCGCATTCGCAACGTGTACCCCACACAAAAAAAAATATTTTAACAAGCGCGTAAAATTTCGCTTCGTTTAATTTCAAGCCAAAGGAGGCGTAAACAATGTTTGCATACAACAAATTTTGCAATCTTTCATATAACAGACTAGATTCAGGCGTTATTTGGCTTTATTTACATGAAATATCCTATAATTTTCTGCCAAATCTAGCATTCCCTTTATGTGCATTACATAACGCAGAAAATTCAATGTTTCTTTTTATCTGTGCAGTGTTGAATATGCATACGTAGTCCTACATCAAAATAACTGCTAGTACTGTGTAATTACATCATGGACACTATTGCAGTAACTTGTGTTACCACCAATGATACATTGAAGGTTTACTTAAAAGCGTTATCGTGTATTAGAACCACCCTGGACTGAAATGTACATCCTTCAAACCTGTTGATAATAATTTGCCTAATGTATCACGAAGCAGTAAAACAAAACATGGCATTTAGTTCGTCAGCCCGATTCAACAGCTTGTTCCGATTTCCTGCCTTTGGACGGGCAGCGGGAGGCAGAAGCTCAATAAACCGCGCCGAAAGCCAGACTTCCTTCAGTATTGTGCGAAATTTTTCGCAAATGAACGAGATGCATTGTACTGTGTGATATTTTTTTTTTGTTTTTCGAAATGTCCTTCGCCAGAGGTTTCGCTGAATAGAACTTACAAGTGGTAAACGGGTCCCTCCTTTTGAAAGAAGGATTAAAGACTAGGAGGAATGAAAAACGCATAATGGGATGTTTGTTTTCGCTTTCACTCGTCGCAAATCGTGCGCTATTATATCTTCATTGAACCAGGGGTTCTATAGCTTTTCTGGACTCGGAGCACGAATAAAAATTCATGCGTTTCTTAGAATACGGCGTTATTTTGACCATATGTATCGAGACATGGAACACTTCTATGTGAATATATTATTATATAATTTCACTTATATGTGAAATTTTGTCTGAAATTTCCATGTATAAAATACTTAATCCAACCCAAAATTGTGTCGATATCATTTTGAGCAGACTTCATTAAATGGCACATTTTGCCCTTTTTTGCAACTATATATTGAAAAGTGAAACAATCAGTTTCCCTTCGAAGTGTTGCTTATATGATCATCTACAAAACACTAAATCCGAACCAAAAGAAAAAGTCCAAAACATCGAGTGGTGCCAATTTTCTCAAATCTTCATTAAGTGGACCAGTGGATAGCTCCCCAGAATGGCTAGGTAGACGGTTACGTACAAAACTCTCCATTAGAATCGAAAAACCGAACTGAGTGGTATTTATTTTGAACAAACTTAGATAAATAGCGAATTTTATTTCTGTTTTCTAAACTTTCCAATGATAAGCGGAACAATCAGCTACCCTAGGAACTGTCGTTGAAATTTTCCTGAACAAAACAATTCATGGAATGGTCTCTACTTTGTACTGAGCTGAGCTCGTTAGATGGTCTTTTTTGCTCAATATCCATTGAAAGTATATATGAAAATTACTTATGATGTAATTAGAACCTTCACTGAAAAAATGTCGACATAATTAATGGTAGAATGCAATTTTCAATTCGAAATACCGTATTAAGCAAGAAACACTGTCTTCATGGTAAAACATATCTTATTCATAACAATCTTGAATACAAACAAAAGTTTGAATTCTTACTTGCAACCGATAACACAAACGTCACGCTCCTATTGTTGAGTCTTAAACGTTTGTAATTTACGTGATCTCAACACAACTTAGAACCAGCCTTCAGTTTTTCAATGCAGAATCAAAAACCGCCATATTGTGTGTTTGCACGTTCTGAAGTGAGTGAAGCATGATCAATTGTGAAGCACATTTTAAAAATGTACGAAAAAATTGTGTGTAACGGTGAAAACCGCAACGAAAGTGTGTCGGATTTTCAAAATCACAGCCGATTATGAACTTGTCTTCAAATCTCAGGCCCGAAAAATAGTCGTGAAATTAGCTTTAGAATCTTTTTTAAATTGAAAACTAAGTAGGCCATTCGTATGTGTCAGTCTCAGACCCCAATATTTACATGACATTTCGGTAGTGTGTAGTCAACATAGAAGTCTTTGATATATTTAATATCATTTCAAGGTCTGCCAAATAATTTTGAACATGTAGGTAGGTTGGCTATAATTGATTCGCAACGTCTGAGATCACTCAGGTTTTTTCTCGTCATCTCTAACGTAGAGACCTCGGAGAGAAATACCGTGAAACGTTGCGATACTGGTCCCCACCAGTATGAATCAAAACAAAGCCAATAAGGAGAGAGTTCCTCTCCCATGTGCGCATCAAAACAGAGTGCATACAAACTACCGCTAGAAACTATCACACAGCTATCAGTAGTAAATGAGCGCATACCAACGCGTTACTTTTGCCTGTTGAGGTGGCAGACTCGTCTATGCCTCGACCTACCCAGCAGTGGGATGTTAGGCAAAGGTAACGTCCTTGGTTCGAGTACTACTTTACCCATGCCCTTTCGCTCAATTTTCATTACTTCTGTTCTATTTCCAATCTACCGTACCCTGGCGGAACTTTCAACACTTTCTCTTCATATCTTTCATTCTAGTAAACATTACTGTCCACTCTTGGTCACGCATGGCGATGAGCGAGTATCTTCTTCTACATCATAATCGTTACTTCACGCATGGAGAATAGAAAACATAACAATTAGAGAATGATGCTCAGCTTTAAAATATGTTCTCGAATGTTAGTGAATGAACATCAATCGAATTCTATCAGATTGCTTACAGCAAGTAAGTTTACAAACTGATGTTATTAAATATTCAATATCTAGTACAGATTCTAAGTTATATCAATTCTAAATTTTGAAGTTATGGCCGTTGAGAATGCTTCAGCGTAAGCCCATAAAGAACAAAATATGTATAATTATTTGTCATAAATATAAAAGGGTATTTGAACTTCTACCAGAATTGACTCCGAAACTTGGATCTTCGATAGTCATTAAATTGAAATTTTGCAATGTTTCAATCAAATCTTTACTTGATTTATACGAATTCAAATTTCAACTAAAGTTAAACAAGCGCTCCGTGGAGCTCCATTTGAAAACCCCTGCGTTAAATGATTAATCAAAAGTGATCTACTCAAATGCTTGCTCTATGGGAATTGAAGTAAAGCAAGAGGAGCGCATTTTAAAAGATCAGTTCTTTTGTTCGACAATGTAAGAGAAATATGATACCCTGCAACGAGTCAGGCTTAATTTGATTCGATTGATAGAAATGAATTTCATCCGTTTGTTTTCAGATTCGAAATTAAAATACTTCCTGCGATACTACGATCGTGAGCTAATCACATGACAACTTCATGACCGTTATTTGATCATATGTTGAGTTAGATCACTTAAACCTGGTTCAAACCAGCATGTAGAACTAAAATGTCATGTATTTTACTCCGCATAGGAGTAAGATCGGACGAAATTTTAATACGGTTTTTTTCAAGTGCCCATATGGAAGGGCCTCATATAAAGTTGCGGCCACAATTACGCAAATTGAATTAAACCATGTAGGGTAGGTAAATTATATATGTATTCAAATCCTTCTACTCTTGAAATAGCTGAAAACAGCTAACAATAAGGTGAAATTAATTTCATAAGAGTATGAATAATGCCAAAAACGGAAACTTAATAAAACCACAAAAAAAAAAGAATTTTCTGATAACTGGGTGGGGATTATGTGAAATAGGAAATGAATGATTTATATTTTTGGTGAAGAATATGAAGATATTTTCAAATGCATAAAGTAGAATGGTTATAACTGACATGGACGCATAAATACGTAGCTGAAAATGATACATAAAATGGCATAGATATTATCTATTAGATAATACTATAATATTGTGAAGGGAAATAAAATGATAATAACAATTTTAATTGTATTTACATGTCTACAGATTGTGATCCTGCTACAATTGAAGACAGACCCTCGCACCCACCGCGAACTTTAGAGAATGTATCATAACCACGAGAAATATTTTTTTAAATAATATTAAAATACTTGGAAATTTTATGGATGATCTGAAATTTTATATCGTATACAGAATAGGGTAGGTCCATTAATTACGTCACGTAGTAAGGGGGGAGGGTATATAGGAGGGGTATAGTATATTTACAATAACGATGTTCTGCTGCTACAGTGGAAAAACAAATTGATGCGATACAACCACTATGGAACTGACTCTTAGCTTCGGGCCTTGACATAGAATCCCGAATGAGCCCACTGAGACGAAGTACCAAGGATGCCTGCTCATCGACGATGAAACCTACGTCAAAATAGATTTCGGACAGCTTCCTGCACAAAAATTCTATATGGCGACGGCACGAGGAGATGTTCCTGTGAAGTTTGAGTTTCCTTTTATGGACAAACTTGCCAAAAAACTTATGATTTAGCAAGGGATATGCAGCTGCGGAGCAAAGACCAAAGTGTTCGTGACGAATAAGAGGATGGACTCGAAGCTGTACAAGGATGAATGGATGTACTACCTTTCATTAAAGCCCATAAAGGTCCCGTGAAGTTTTGGTCAGATTTGTCGAGTTGTCACTACAGCCGGGAAGTAATCCAGTGGTACCGCGATAATAACGTAGATTTCATCAATAAAAACAAATCTACCCAATTGCCCGCAGTTCTGGCCCATCGAGAGATTTTGGACAATAATAAAGCGGAAGGTTAAGAAAAGTGGAAAAACGGCTCGGGACGCGCTCAGATGACCAAAATGTGGAACAAATGTGCCAAGGAAGTTGACTCCGGAGATGTGCAGCGTTTTATGGGAGATATAAAGAAGAAAGTGCGAATTTTCATTAGAAACGAAGAGAAATGATTTTTTTGATATTTTTACCTTAAAAAACAGTAAACTATTTTTATTTGGATGTATTAAACTTATTTGTACGTCAATCCGTTGCCGAGATAGGGTAAGGGGATGTAATGTTAGCCTAGCTCCTTGATTCGGCCTATGTACCAAATATGTCATTAATTCAGCGATAATCAACAAAATCATGTTGCTACCAGGATGACCGATTTATTTTAAAGCATTTGAGACATTATTAATCAATTTATAGTTGTACACTTCTGCGTAATTTTCGATTTCCTTAACTTTTTAGACACCTTGAATTTACTGGTTAAGCTGAACAGATTATCTACACGACATTCGAATGATCCAAATTTGCCAAAATTGAACCTATAAACCGAATAATGCAGCCAAGATGGACAGAAAATAGTCACACGTTTTAAACTAATAGGTCACATAGTAAAAATAACAATGATTTAACATGAAAACCATAGACCCAATGTTAGGAACATATTTTTTTCTAGGTTCCCAATTATGACCTGTTGTATGGAAAGCGTATTAAAAATGTTGTTATCGGTAATATTTACAATACAAATGTCTGAGTTTCAGTTGAATGTCTTTCAGATGGCTCATCTCAACACAAATTTAAGGAATAAAATCTGTGTAGAGTGAATTATAATGTTTTGATTGCCGAATGGCCGCTAAATCATATGTAAAAATCACTTAAGTGTTTCTTAGCAGTTTAAGTAAAGTTTTATTTGTGAAATTGTTTGTTGGATAAAGCGAATACAGCTGGGAACACCTTGAATCAGAAAATCAGAAAAACAAATCGTACATAGACAACATTTAATAACAAATCTATCGAATGGGACGAACTTGCATCCATGATTAGACCCAATTTGGAACCCATAGACCGACATTAAATCCATATCCCTCTAAAGTTTCTGACTTTATAGAATGAGTTGTATAATTTTTCGTGATATATATTAACAGAAGGCTTACTAAACATATCTTTGCAAGTGTATAGGTAGTTAAATTTTGTTTCCAACTTAAATACCTTATGAGTTGTAATAAAAAATGCAAACGATTGTTGCATATTAGGCTGAGTTAAGGGACACATACCCTACAAATGATTTTTGTTATTCCGGATTCTAAACGGTAGCATAGCTTAACAGAAATGACATCCACAAGATAACTCGGAGACGCATGTCATTGCCCGGCGACTTGAATGCAAACACACTGGCTTCGGGGGCTCACCCGGCGTAACCGAAATGGCATCATTTTACAGGAGAACCTGGAAGAAGGCCACTACACCAACCTGGGCTCGGATACTCCCATCCGGTTGAGCAGATCCGGAGCCCACTCAGCCGTCGACATAACCTGCTCACCGGCATGGAAACAGCATCCCCTGACCGGTCGTGCACCAGGAGCTCAGCTCGGACCACACTATCCAGTGGTCGGCCGGAGATTGGCTCTTCGGTCAGCCCGCATCGAATCACCAGACGGAACTATCATCGCGCCTGTAGGGAACTGTTCCGACAACATCGAGTTTTGTCATGCACCTTGATTCGGTTGATGACATCGAACAGCAGGCCAGAGAGCAGCAGAGTCTCAGTGATAGATCAGGTGAACAACTTTGTACCCATTGATAGACCCACTAGAGAACTGATACAATTGCGCAACGCCGCCGGAAAACAATACCAACGAACTGGTCTGCCTATTCTCAAAAGTCATTGTAAACGAGTGACAATTTAGGCCAGAAGGTGGACCTCAGATATAATAATTCAACCGCCAAGATCCACTCTCTGCATTCTCAGATTGTGCCTAGCCGTTTTGGAATCTGACTTAAATTTTAAAAGCAAACCAAGGCCCATTCCACCGTTGATCCCACTAAACTGCAATGGCTCCAAGGATCGCCTAATAACTCCTGCAAAGAAGGTTGCTGAGATAGGTCAACACTTAGTCAGCACCCACAATCTCGGGCAAAACATCGTCAGTCCGCACGAATCCTCCGTTGGCGAGCTTACAAACAACATCCATCTAAGACCCAACAACTTCTCGAAAGAGTTGGAGATCTCAGCTGACGAATTGTTGACCTATTTCAAAACATCTAAGAACATGAAGGTCGCAGGTTTCGATAACATCATTAACTTGGAGCTCAAGCAATCGAGCCTCCACTTTTAAGTTCATCTGGCGTTGATTTTCAATAAATGCCTGTGACTTAGATACTTTCCCTCGTGTTGGAAGTCAGCCATAGTCATCCCCATTCAGAAACCTGAAAGAAAGATCCTTCCAAGAGTTTTAGACCAATCAGGTTTCTCTCAGAATTATCCAACATGTTTGAGAAAGCGATCTATCGTCGGCTTCTTTCATCTGCAAACGAGCTCAATATATTGCACGACGAACAATTTGGCTTCCGACGTGGTCGTTCAACAATTCACCAATGCCCATCTTCCTAGTGAAGATAATTAAAAATTATCTGTCGGACAGAACATTTCGTGATTCGCTGCATGGCTCAGTTTCCAATGCGCAAGAGAGCTCCGCCGGCGTTCCGCAGGGAAGTATACTAGGTCCACTTCTGTTCAACGTTTTCACCTCGGACTTACCCCCGCTCCCGGAAAACAGACCTCTGTCGTTGTTTGCCGATGATACCGCAGTCATCCACAATGTAGGGTAACAAGAGCGCTTACCGCGAAACTGCAACGAGGCCTGAATGTCCTGTCGAAAAACTTCACTGAATGGAAGATCTGTATCAACGCTGAAAAGACCCAGGTCATCCTATTCCCACACTCCAATTCTCTGAGACTTTTCCCGCCTGAGGATTGTAAAATAAGCTCGAACTACACAACGGTGGAATGGACCGAATCAGCAGTCAACCTTAGCATTTCCCTAGACATATTTAGCTCATTTTTAGGGAGCAGGTTGACAAAACTATCACAAAGTGTAACGTTCTGTTGAAGCTACTGTACCTATTGATCAACAGAAGATCTACATTATCTCTGAGAAACAAGCTTGCTGTTTAAAAGCAAATCATACTTCCGGTCATCGAATACCGCATGCAAGTTTTAGAGAGTTGCGCTAAAACACATCACCTGAAGCTACAGCGTGTTCAGAATAAGTTCCTCAGGATAATTCTGAACACCCCTCCGAGGACAAGAACATCTGAGGTCCACCGACTGATCGAATTGAAAATGCTCGATGATCGCTTTAGTGAGTCTATTAATCGGTTCAGGGCACACTGCCTGACATCGGATTACCAGATTATCCAGAATCTGGTTCCCCACCCTTGGGCTTTCAAATTGTAGTTGTAGTTGTAGGTTAAGTGGGTCATCAGTGGGGCTGATTTGAAAATTAATTAAAAAACATAAAATATACAAAACACATCAAGCACATAAACCACACTAAACAAAGCTGAAGAGCCCATTGAGCTAAAACATTTAAAAATTGTAATTGCAATGTTAATGTATAAGACAAAGAATGCAAAATGAACAAGAATTTTACAACTACTATGAGAATGTAGAAGAAGATGTTCGCTCATCACCATGAAGCACCAAGAGTGAACATTAATGTTTTTGGCTAATATGAAAGATGTGAAGAGAAAGTGTTGAAAGTTCCGTCAGAGTGCGGCAGGTAGGAAATCTAACAGATGTTTTTTTGAAAATTGAGCGAAAGGGCATGTATCCAATGGTAACATCCCACTGCGATAATGAAAAGAAGTTGAAGAAAAGCGGAAAAACATGCAAAACCGATGAAGCTTTGAAGAAAAACTGGGAGAAATTGTGTAAGGAAGATGGACAAAGCTTCGCCCAAGATCGCATGAGCAGTGTTAAGAGAAATGTACGAGCATTCAACTTCTGGGAGGAAATTAAATTAATAAATTATGCCAAAACATAGCTAATATATAGTTGAAAATTTGAGAAGTATCCGATTTAAAAAGAATTTTTGGTGATAATTTTTGTGTCTCATTTTTTCCGAGTCCAGTCTTTCGTACACGGCACTAAAGAAGTAAGTAAAGGTAGCTGGAATTAAATGGAAAATACTAATCTTTCTTTTCATTTCTTGCTACAGGTATTCCACTAATCAGCTAAAACTTGCTAGGATTTAAGGCATTGCCATCTGTATTCGCTTTACCCAACGTAAAAATTTCAGAAAACAAACTAAACTGAAACTGCTTTTTACCACTTATGAGATTCATTGGTTCTTTGATAATTAATTCATTGGTTCTTTGATAATGAAACCATAATAATTCAATCTGTACTGGTTTTGTTTCTTTGAAATGTGTTTAGAGGAGTTATTTGGAAAATATTCAACCGAAACTCGAAATATTACCGAGAACAATATTTCTACTAAGTTATCCTGACAACAGGCCATAGTTGAGAATAAAGAAAAAAATGTATCCCCAATATTGGGTCCACGCTTTTCTTGTTAAATCATTGTTGTTGTACATCTACGCTGCATTTTTCGGTTTATCGGTTCAATTTAGCTAAATTAAGATCATTCGAAGATCATTATGATAATCTGTTCAGCTTAACCAGTGAAAGCATGATGCCTAAAAAGTTGAGAAAATCATAAATTAAACGGATGCGAACAACTATAAATTGATTAATTATGTCAGAATAGCTTCGAAAAAAAATGGGTCATCTTGATAGCAACAAAATTTTGTTGATTATCGCTGAAATAATGACATATTTGGTTCAAAGGCCGAATAAATGAGCTAGGCAAACATAACATTCCCTTACCCTATTTGGCTTAGGTTCGAAAACACATAGGAAAGTATTGCGGAAAATATTTCTCAAGTATTATAGAAAGCATATCTCAAAGCAGTACATTTATTCTTGCAAACATATTAAGCAAGATTGACATTCGACAATTGAAGAGAGACCAGAGTAAGATTGACATTAAGCAGATGTTAATTAGACGTAAAATGTTAGACCAGTATATTCTACACATAAAGTTTATTCAACATTTTAACGTGTCTCCTATTAACAATATGTTAAATGAATACATATGAAAACATACATGAATACCTAATTTATTTATGTATTCGTGTATGTATTCATATGTATTGATTTTTCTTAGTAACTGTTAAATTTATTTTTCTTGATAACTTTACTGTTGTACTGCTCAGTGTATGTAAGTAGCAATACAACATACTTTGGACTGGGTGTTTTATGGCAACGCTTAATAGTTAAATAATAATTCAAGTAAGAAGTAGAAAACACCTCATTAACAAAAATGGATCGTTACGAACTCAACTAATTTTCTCCGACGAGATTAGCAAGGAATTTGGTTATCATGACAGGAAGCAATTTTTGTTTGCACGTTGGCGCACTTTCTCAATGATTGCGCATGTAGATGTGAAAACTTCTTAGAAACGGTTGTCCAAACCATTTCATCAAAAATTAAAGGTAATTTACAGTACATTTGGTGAATTAACATTCCTTTCCAAATACTTTCTAATAAGCATATGGTTCAATTTCAGCATATGCTCGTACTGGTCGTGGTCCAAATTGGTCAATGTTGGTCGTTCCTCGGGATTAACGAGTCGACCGGGCAATCATCGATTTCTCCTTCTTCTAGGGGTGCTTATTTGCCTATGCTCCGAGTCACCATCCGTCCTGTCATACGTTCAGGGGGGTCCTTCTCTCTTCCAGAGGCACATTTATCGTCGAATTTAAATTCCAGTAGCACAAAACCAGCCAGCTAAATTGTGAACTAAATGATTTTTAACTAACAATTTCAGTTTCCCTCCTATTCTCACTCGTTCCTTCTCGCTTGCGCGTTCACCAGATTGATCCGTTTGTTCGGTCGTCTATGAGTTCGATCGCTGCCAAGCTGTTTGGCTCGTTACAATCTTTCTCGTTCTTTGTTACACACTTAAAATATCATAATTATTGGTCTAGCGAAAATAGTCAGTAGTGAATTATTGGCTCCGGTATAATTACACTCTCCAAAATGGTTGAGGTCGAAACAGCAACGTGTGGTAAACAATCTCAGCTTATTGCTACTAACTATGAGATCTCGTTTGGGAAGCAAGCATTACTCTAGGAAAAAGTTAAAAAGATAAAACATGGTTGTTTTTGTATCTCGATCAATGGAATTCGTTAATTATTTTCTCTATTTTAATATCAAGCATTTTTTTTTCTTAAAGGTGAACACAATTATTTTCCATCTCCTAATCTGAATTCTTCTTTCGGCGTTAAGGTCAATTTAAGATGAATTTATATTATTCTATGAATTTTTAATTTGATGCAGGTCAGTGTACGAATTTTAAATCGGGGAAGCTCCACACCGAATTGTAATTGATTTTTCATTTTAGATGCCCTAATATGATTGATCGTTCCTATTGGTGCTAATTTTGATCTTGCTATATTTGTTGGTTTTCATGAGTGGGTGTTATATTTGTTGATATTTTCTTTTTTTCTGATGATTTAATTTTTTTTCTTTAAGATCTACAGTTTTGATTCCTGGAAAATATTCGAGCAGAGCTAGGAGCAACCTCGGTGTTGTGGTTGAGCATATGAGAACAAAGTTTCATGTTTATAAAATTTAGAATTTTGAAGGTATAATAGTCGTTTCTGGACATACCAATTTCAAAAATCCGTATATTTGTGGAAAAATTAGATAGCGTAATAAAAATTTTGGTTTGGACTACAGTGAGCGTCAAAAATGTCACACGGTATTGACCATGCTGAATTACCGGTGTAATGAAAAGCCAAGGTGAATTCATCATTTATTAATAATACTGTTTACGTAATTTTCACACACCAATTCATATTGTATGCCACATGTTTCAGTTCTTCGTGGGTTACACTAATTATTAAGGATGTTTCACGCGTGACAAATCACCTGTTACGTATTACACCTTATGCGTTACATATGATCAGGTATGGTGCTTTACATGCATTACTATATGTTGCAATGGGTTACCACAAAACGAAGGAATTCTGTAGAAGTAGAAGTAGATTGGCTTTGCTGGTTTTTAGAGCGGAGGATCGAGGTAGGCTTTGCGTGAGGACGAACGTCAAGTTGGATTTCTCGGTGCCATTTTTTTCGCTCTTCAGAAATATAAATATCGGTCGTTTTTAGTGCAGAAATTCAGTTCTCATGTTACTGAGTGTAAATTGATGTGTTGTGAGACGATCGGTTGCTGTTTTGTCTAAAAATTGTTTGCTTTTTTGCCCTGCTGCGTACGGGTTTGTCCTTCGAGCTTCCGGAGGTGTCTGGTGGAAAATAGATTAATTCACTGGCGTGGCACTTTGTGGCACTTTCTTTTTGATGATCAGTCATTGGTCAGTCAGTTAACATATTTTTATTCAAAAAAATTTCTTGCTTTCTCACAATATTTGGCCAATGTATTATTTTGAATCGTTATAAAACGCCAGAAGAAATTTCCCTTGATGTTTTTGTCTTTCAACATGTCTGTCAAATTAAAATTGAAAATTTAATCTTATTGTCAGCCAACTGCAAATGATGTGGTTCCAGAAATTACGGAAATTTGTCTTGTGGTGGTGACGTGTTTGAATATGTTGGAGTGTGTCTCTGAAGGTATTTTCTCCCCTGTTTAAATAGTTATAAAATGTTTTTGAATGATTTGAATAAAGCTACATCAACATTTTTCCTAATATAAACAAATTAGCTACAGATTTCTAATGAATGTAGATATAGGTTTTATTTATTAACTATTTGAGTTGATATTATATCACCTTTTTCTTCCATTTTTTCGATTTGCTTGAGCGTGGTGGGCAATAGATGTTTTCATGATCTACTCTGAAACTCTCTTAAATTAAAATGTTTGTGATTTGTAAACCTCCTAGAATTTGTGAAAATTCTTCAAGTTTCACAATTTCAATTGATCAAATGTTCTTTTATTCGTACAAAGCACTCTACTTCGCGAAATTTCCAAAATATAGAAAAGAAACCTTAATTGACAAGTTAAGGTAATGCAATGTTGCTTCTGCAGTCCGAAAAATCTGATGAGTTCTCTTTCGACACCCGTACTTAGGTATTTTTCTAATTTTTGAGAGCGAGTAATGACGCTATAACCATAAGCCGCATAGGGCTAGGGCTAAAGTTAACGCTTAAATCTCAACCGTTTGGAGAAAAAATGGAGCATCACTTAATTAGACTCAATGCTCCCAACGACCATATAAATAAA
This sequence comes from Aedes japonicus, assembly GCA_034211315.2. NCBI lineage: Eukaryota > Metazoa > Arthropoda > Insecta > Diptera > Culicidae > Aedes > Aedes japonicus. The sequence continues at coordinate 43,801 of JASCZW010008015.1, forward strand.
TGTTTGTTCTGTTCACCAAACAGGGCATTCTGTTTAATTATTCTGTCCGACTAATTATTTCCTTTTTCCATTGATATCTAATGAAGGCTACGTGGGTTCCCCATGTTTTCTTATGGTAGATACCAAATCCTCCCTATCTCCAACGGTTGCATGAAAGTGGCCAGGTTAGCGATCGAGAGGTATATTTGTGGAGATTATTGCGCGAAGAAACGTATCAGCAGTTCCATTCACGAGGTGTGCAAACGTCAATGCTAATGCTAATGCTAATTGGCTTCTCTGATATTAGAGCGATGGAAACACATATCATATCGGCTGAAAAGTTCCTGGTCTGAAACCAAGGTGGCACAAAAAATAAAAAAATGAATAACTAGAAATTAGAAGAAAAATTAGTATTTTCCATTTCATTCCAACTACCTTTGTTAGTCTTGACAGTTATTAGTACGAGACACTGAAGAATCCTGCACATTGTAGAAATACGAGTATCTGTCAAGATAAGCAAAGGTAGTTGGAATTAAATGGAAAATACTTATTTTTTTTTTTAAATTATAGTTACAAATATTCCACTAAACAGCTCAAACCCTCTAGGATTCAAAAAATGAATACTTAGAAAGTACCATCCTTCAAAAGATTTAAGCATTTGTGAAAATTTCACGGCATTCCGAGTAATAGTTCAGAAGCTACAGTGGCTTTAGTCACGCTACCTATGTTATTTCCAAGACAATGGATAAAAGAGTTTTGTTTTTTTATGGGAAAACATACCATTGAAGCAAAGCCTTGGCTTGATAAGTTTTATCCAAACTCTGCACCAGGAAAATCTACCATCATTGACTGGTATGCTGGGTTTAAACGCGGTCGTAAGGACATCGATGATGCGCCACGGTCTGGTGGGCCAAAAGAGGTGGTTACACTGGAAAATATTAAAAAAGCCCAAAAAGTTGTTTTGGAACACGGTAAATTGAAGTTGCAGGTAATAGCTGACTTTGAAGATCTCAAAGAAATGCGTGAGCTTGATTTTGCATGAACTTTTGTCCATGCAAAAGCTGTTTCCATGTTCCCTAAATGAGTGCCGTTTGCTCACAGTTTTCCAAAAACGACAACGGGTTGATGTGTCCGAATCCTGTTTCAAGCTGTTTTGGTGAAATAAAAAGGACTTTTTGCGTCGGTATGTAACGATTACTATACTATTGAGTCGAATCGGCAAACAGCTGAGTGAACCTCGCCAAAAGCGGCAAAAATTGCACCAATCAGGTGGCAAAGTTATGGCGTCCGTTCTGGGATACACATGGAATTTTGTTCATCAACTAGAAAGTCCAGACCACCAATAGCTATCACTACATGGACCAACTGGTTCGATTGAACAAAGATATCTAAAAAAATCGAAGAAGACAACAGTGTTTTTCCACCAAGACAACGCTCCTTATCACAAGTCGAAGGCTATCATGGCTAAATTGCACGAATTATGTTTCGAGTTGCTTCCGCACCCACCATATTCGCTAGGTTTGGCCCTCCAACGACTGTTCACTCGCTGGAAAGAGGTATAGCTCGAATCAAGAGAAAGACCGAGGGCAACGTGAACTCATTCTTTCACGCCTTGAGCCGTGAGGTTGGTGGAACTGGGCAAACGGCGAAGAGGTATTTGGGAAAGATGGACATTGCGATACAGTAGTGGTAGTCAATACCGTCTGGTTATGATGCATGACAAGACCTAGTTTACGCTAGTCCAAAACGACTAACAGGGGACCGGATAAGCGTTGACGTCAACTATATCTCTTACACAAAGTGGGAAGAAGTCTCTTCTGTGAGTGACGATCAGCGAGAAGGGTGGTTAACGAGAAGGTATAAGATTGACCAGCCGGAAATTACCGCCTGCAACAAGAAGTATCCTTCCCGCATACAGATTCGCTGAACTGTACTGTGCGGCGCAATGAACTTTTTCGCCAAATCACGCCTGGAGATTCGGAGGATTCTTTTAGACTGCCGTAGTTTTCGGTTGTATGTTCCACTGCTACACTTGTTTTCTTTTGTTCGATCCAACGGTGTAACGTTAAAACAATGTAACGTTACGTCAAAACAAGGTATGAACAGTAGTTTTTGAAAATTTGATAACCTTTGTGATCATTCATCCTGACCATTGACGTGAAGTTTCTTACGTTTTCACGTTCCATTTTCGAAGATATTTCCAATTTCAAAACAGTAATATTTATTTAGTTATTCATTTACTTTGCCAGCTCACGCACTATCTTCTTGATGTTCCTCATTAGATTTTGGACAACTGTTTCATCGATGCTTCTGCTCACATTTCCCCAATCCTTTTTGAATCTGTGCTTCAGAAGTTTTGCTTTTATCAGTGGGCCTTATTTGCGAACAGTTTGGAGGATTCATCGCCCTCTCTACATACTCGACTCCGTTCTCGCGATACCAGTCGATTATGGAACGCGTATAATGGCATAACGCAAAATCAGGCCATAACAGCGTCTGACCTTTGTGCTTTCGGAGGAGAGGTAGTGCACGTTTTTGAAGACATTCCTTCCGGTAAATTTTGGCATTCACGTTTGCAAATGTGAAAGAAGGTGAAGGTCTTCGTGTGCTGAACCATTCTGATCGATGTTCGAAAGTTTTTTGCACAACCTCTAATCGACAACTCCGTTTTTCTTTAAAATTGCTCCCCAACCTTTTTGTACAAATTTGGTTTTGATGGACCAGGCGTACGACCACGATCAGGTAGATCCAGCAACCGAATTGTTTCAGCGTATTTTGAACCGCATGAACGCTAACTCCTTCCTCAAACCTCAAACCTTTCATTGTTGCACTTGAGTGAAAAAATATAATTTCAGCTGCGTAATGCACTTGTTTACTATGCCAAGAACACACATAAAATGAACAGCTGTCATATTAGGCCATAGTCTTTTTCGCAAAGCAGCTTCAAGGTGTTCCCATGAAAACGGAGCTTGACGATAGTTTCCATCTTCAATGGATTTGAATTCACTCATTCGTTCTATTTATAGATCTGTACTGGCTCCGACCACGCCACCACGGTCTTCTGGGAAGGAAAGGGTGATTAGTTTAACAATAGTTGTTAGAGACAATATTTTTCCCTGCGTTTCCTTAATTGCAAAGTGTGTTGTTGTGTTAGGGAGGTTGTTTTTTTTGCCTAGACTACGTCTTAAGGCAAAGGCAGATTGGGGGGTAATGAATGCTGTTGTATAGTGGAGATGATTCTTCTGCTTCTTCAAATATTTTGTGACCAAAAACGACGCATGATATGATCAAAAAGCGACCAAGGAACTGAAGAATATGCCTACAAGCTTCTATTTTCAACGATGGCCAAAGTTCCAGCTAACTGCCACAAGGCAGCGCAGAAGGAAGTAAAGTAAAGAAAAAACTTGAGTTATCTCAGACGTTGTGAATCAAAACAAACCCAAAAAGAAGAGAGTTCCTCTCCCATGTGCGCATCAAAACAGAGTACATATATACAAACTACCGCTAGAAACTATCACAAACTACCTCTAGAAACTATGGTACATGAGCGCGATCCAACACGTTTCTTTTGCCTTTTGAGGTGGTGGATTCGCCCGTGCCTCGACCTACCCCGCAGTAGGATGTTAGGCAAAGGTAACGTCCTTGGTTCGAGTACTACTTTACCCATGCCCTTTCGCTCAATTTTTAATACTTCTATTCTATTTCCAACCTACCGTACACTGACGGAACTTCCAACACTTTCTCTTCATATCTTTCATTCATTCATTCATATGTAATTTGCAACATTTTTGGGTGATTTTTGGTTTTGTTCAGAATTGCCATCAAACATAAATATAAAAGTGTTTTGCAAATGAACTTTGTAAGAGAATGAGAAATTAAGTAAATGTTTGCATTATGTCATAGAATGTTATGACTTAAACCAATAAAATCATGTGAATCCTTAAACTAGGTCAAGAATGGGTATACTTTGTTTTACAAACTGTAGAAAATTGATTTTTCATGTCAATATTTTCTATGACCATCCTTACCATTTTTAGTTTATTATTTAAATAAAAGCCTCAAACAAAAGCAACAATAACTATGCCGAATTACAGGAGACAATTTAGATAGTGAAAATAATCTTTTTATTTTTTATTCTGACCCAATGTTGCAAAGCTTTGGTAATTCGTGAGGAACAATTACAGAACAATTCGAGAACAATGCTCGAATTTTTATATTGAAATACAAGAGTTACACTTTGAGAAATATTTGTACAGATATCGTCTTTCTTTTCTGTTATTTTTTAAGAATGTAATACACATGCAATAGCTAAAAAAAAGTCCTACTTCCTTTTTTTTACTTATTTCTGTTCGCACCGAGGAACGTTAAAACTTTTCCAAGATTTCGCTCATTTTACCGGCCTATAGCCGAAGAAGACGCATAAATGGGAGGGGAAAGCTTTACCCACAACCGTTGAATTATGTCCAAATACACGATCCTTCAAATTACAGTACGTGTCATTCTCGATCGCTTCGCCTCTTGAGGTTTGGGTTTCTGGTGCTACTCGGCTCTTTCGTTGCGATTGATTGATTTGGATAAAAATAAAAATTCATTCATTTGAATGAGTTACATTAGCATCGCGGTAATGACCAGTCAGCTAAACAGTAAGATGCCCACGATGCTACGATACATATTCTGGTCGAAGCTCACCCAATAGGCCAGGTGATGAGCTGGCCCTGCGTTAGGAAAAGCAATTTACTTCTCTTGGAGCTGGAACGATGCTCGATACCCAGCGTGACTCTGGACATTCGAAGGGATGAATCATTTTTTTCTATGGGCAAAATCGATACGTGGATCTCTGGCCAAGCAAAAGTAACTGGGAGGATTATTATTTTTGTTGCTTCGCAGCAAATTACTGAGTATGAATAACACATCAATTAGTTCGTTGCGCTGAGTTATCATATTTTCGTTTCACCGGGGTCGGGGCTTCTGTTGACCTCTGAGTTTGTTTGAGTTTATGCTAATGCAGAGAAAACGAGCGAATGGAAATGCACCGTGAAAGACATTTTATTGGATTTTGATTTCTATCAAATTATCAAGCCAGTTGCGTAGAAAAAAACTCCAAAGTACAAAAAAATCCTTGTGTTGGAGTTCGAAGTTCGATTGCTGAACGTTTTATCGGCTTAGCATAAACTTGTGCCCGGGTTGACAAGTTTGCAACAATGCGCTAAAACGGTTATCTCCCTTTGTTGACTCAAGAACTCTTGGATTAATATTCATCAGATTATGCTTGGCAGCCAAATGTACGAGTCCCCGTATGGAAGCATAGCTTTGATTGAACAAGACGCACTCCTTCTTGGACCATTCGTTGCTAGCAGACAGCTGCTGTTTGTTGGTAGCTGTAGGTATGTACAAGGGTTGATTCTTCTGGTTGCTTCGTGCATCATTTGAACTAGCTCAACTGTGTGACACTTGCCAGTCTGTGGTGGCCTTCCATGGGGTGGAAGACACAGCACATTGATTGGTTTGTGGAATTTGGCGAACAGTTCCTCTTCCGTCAACGAGTTGCACGAAAGGAAGGGTGCATACATTTGAATGTAAAATTTTGTTTATTTGCGGTTTTGTGTAGTGAAGAGTTGATGTTGTTGTCTTAGCCTTTTGTGGAGATGAATAGGCAAACGAAAGTAGCTGTAACAAAAAATAGATCCCGAAGTACAATTTTCTTACGCGCATTGCCTTATCATTCAAACGCAGTTTATTTTCGATGCATCAATGGATTTACGTTTTTCGAATGTACATCAAATTGAATTGTATAAATATGAAAAACATATTTGTTCATTATTTTCTAGTCGTTCGCAATTTTATTTTCGAGTCGAAAAGAATGAGGGTTGCATGATCTCACGTATTGAATCAAGATACACGGAAACAGATTTCATATCGTTTTCATGAATAAAAAGTAATAAAACGAATAGTTTATTTCAATAATACATGACACTAATTGATTATTTCATAATGAAAATATGCGAACCTTTAGTTAAAAAATGTAATTTTTCTTGGAATAAAAAAAAACCCCTAATCTTAACTAACCAAAATCAACTTATTGATCATAGGTACAAAATTATCTCCGCAGTCAACACAAAATCGTATAAAGAGTGTACCGTTTAAAAATCGCACACACTCAAATTGCTGTAAGTGCTCTGAAGAAGTGCTCGACACTGAAGCAGTCTGTAAGTAGCAGACGAAATAGGCCTATCTGTCAAAAGATAAGCTTGTAGTGGAATTTAACGGAATTTGCTCGCGTTTACTAGCGAAAATTTGAAAAAAGTGTTTCAATGTTTTATTTTTTATATTTTTAAAAAGTGATCAAATGATTTTTTTTCCTTCTTTAATTAATTTTTAAATTCTCCTAGTTTCACAATCACAATCGTTCTACTAATACGCTCAAAAAAAGTTTTTTAAATAGTTATGGGACAACTATACGTTGATTGTCTTGTGGGTTACGAATGAAGAAGTGCGCGTTCGATTTCGACTATAAAACTGACTTTATTCGATCGACTAGGTTTGCTTTTATAGATTGCCAAACAATTAATTCATTTAATTCAAAAGGAAGCATGGTCAATAATATTTAAATATAAAAGAAGACGGAAACTATTCTGTTCGGAATAAAAGGCGCTTTGGCGCACTTTTCGTGTGTATCAAGCAATACAGAAAATGTTGCATGGATGTTGCAGAGGTAATGGTGATGCTACATAGTGTTTTAAAAAAAAAGTGAAAGTACTCTATATGTTGATTTCATCATGTTCGGAAAAAGTTTTCAAAATGGCGACGAGAGAACAGTGCGTTTGCGGAAAGGTTTTGCCCGAGTACTTTGAGAATAAGGATCTGTCGCATCGTGCCATCGGAAAAAAAAGTTGGGAATAGCGAGTTCCACGGTGTCTGGTATCATTAAACGGTTAGAAGAATAGGTGGTATTTAAAAGAGTGTCTCCAAAAGCGGCTTCCCTCCCTCTCCTGAAGGTTTATGACGGACCAAAGAACTTCTGGCCGGACTTGGCATCATACCACCATAAGAAGGACCCGCTAGAGTGGTAAAAGTCGAATGATGTCGATTTCGTGCCGAAAGCTATGAATCTCCAAAATTGCGCCCAATAGAAAGATACTGAGCCATTATGAAGGAGCACCTTCAGAAACGACCAAAAGCGGCGAAGAATGTTAAAGAAATAAAGAAAGCATGAGTTTATAAGGCCTGTACTCGAAAAAAATGCACCAGACAGAAGTGTTCGCCAAAAATTTATTTTAAGTCAGATTTTCTGGAAACTTCCAGGGAATGAACTGATACATATGGAAGCCCACACCTTTCTCTTAAGACCCCTCATTACATATTGTGCACATGTTAACAATTTACTCAAAGCTAGTTATAGTCAGATTTTCATTTTTTCATACGAATTTATATTTACATTTTACTAACATTTTTTACATTTAAATTTACATTTACATTATACTAACGAACAAAAAAGTTACACCCGGATAAAAATGGTGCATTTTTTATCGAGTACAGGCCTTATACAAAAAACTGTCGATTCTTTGGTTATGCAGAACTTTATGGCTGGGGTTCGCGCACTCGGATATAATGCCGATGTACATGTAATGAATGCTTCCAAAACAACTTAAATCGCATATATTTGCTCTCTGAAAATTTGGTGATAGTCAGATAAAAACTCGAATTTTGAGAATGCATTTTGCGATGTTTAAACGGTACCCCCTCTATGATAGTGCATATTTGCACGACGTAGAGGCAATATATGCATATTCGTTCATTTGACTCTATGTAAAATGTACGCATATCGCCTCCATTAACGATTGCATTTAAAAATATGGACAAAAATTGCAGATTTTTCATGGGTTTACCTTAGCATGCACTGACGAAACTACCCATGCAGCATCAATCATAATAACCCATGAGTCAGTAGACAAGCGTTGACAGCTCTATCATTCGAACTCTAACCGTGATGGCAACAACAGCGAAGCAACTCCGTTCAGAAGTGTGCGCGTTCAAAGAAGGGCACTTCGCCGCATCGAAAACGGACATCGTGCGGCACTTTGTGGATGCCGGATACGCCCGTTCCGGCATCTACACCATTTTGGCACTATTAGAAAACAATCAGAGCATCGAAAGAAAGCCCGGTTCTGAACGGTTGACGACCCTGAGCGACAAGAAGCTCCAAAGGATGCTGAAGCGGATGACGGACGAAAAAGTGTCTACTTCGCTGTGTGCGCTTGGCCGGGAAGTCGGTTCAACAGTGAAAAAGTATCTGGCAAACATGAACAAGTCAGGAAGCGGAAGTCGCGTCCACTAGCTTCGGAGCTGCAGACAATGACGCAGCCGCAGCGGCTGAATAAGATGGTCAACTCGATTTTCCCGGCGAATCGCGACGTGGCGGTGGTGTTGGACGACGAGACCTATCTCACCCTACTCGAAGCGATCCTTGGAGGAGATGGAGCGGCTGAATCGATATGTGGTGTACGCAAGTCAGCAAATCCGCCCAACGTCCCCCAACTGCGTCCCATCGAGAATTTCTGGGCCAACCTGAAGTGTAAAATCTACTCCAACAATTTTGTTGCGAAAGCTGAGGAGGAATTGATAAATAAAACGAAGAAAGAACTCAAAAACTGCCTACACACATGTTTTTGTCCGCTATGGCGAATGTATCGGTTAACTCCCGGAAGGTCGCTCGAAAGGGCGTAGATTTTTTTTGCAAGTAAGCTTAAATAATTACCTTCCATGGGAAATTTATCAAAAGCAATTATATGTCTTAGCTTTTTTTTTATCACCATCCGAAAAAAATTCTATTTTTTATGCAAACGTTATGCGCTATTCTACACGATCTTGTGTTCGCTGCTTCTGCTATTTTCATTGGTATTATCATGTTTTCTTTCACTGAGCCAAGAAATATAGTAAAAATGTTAGTAAATGTTTCTTAGGAATTCTCTAAACTCATTCGCTACGAGAAACAAAGTGAATTGCAACAACCAATCTTATGAAAAACGCAAGTTTTTTCAAATATCATGGAGGCATTCATAAGAAAACCTTATGAAAAACATATATGTTTGTATAAGAAAATCGTATTTCGTTAAATATGATTTTTAAGTACGTTAAGTTCCCTCAAGGGCTCGGGATTATTATTTCTGGGATGAATTTTGAATGTGATACATGATTTTATCATAAATGCATTAACACAACTAAAGTTTAAAACATAGATGACCTGTAAAGAGTGTTCGGAATCAAATTGCGACACACACAAATATTCGGCAAAATTCGCCCGTTCAATCAATCATCTTCAAACTATCAGGGAGCAAAATAATTTCCCATGTTTGTTTTGTTAAATTTCAATTCCCTATCCAAATGCACGAACCTTCTTCTTTACAATACTCATAAGGTCCTGTACAACATTTGGACCAACTTTTTCTTTGCGTGGCAATCCATTTTTTCTTCATACCTTCCTCCGATTTTACTTCCTTCGGATGTTTCCGAAGTACCTGCTTCATGATTGCCCAGTACTTTTGAATTGGGCGCACTTCCGCACTTGCCAAATTATATATTTTTTGGCAAACTTTGATATCTTCTGCTTTCTAACGTCCTCAGGGACATCGAATTTATGATGAGCAGTGAAAAACTGGAGCGCCGGAAGCTGACGGAAGTCTGCTTTTGCATACGTCTCATCATCCATAACGAGGCAATGTGGTTTCGTCAACATCTGGGTGTAGAGCTTCCGTGCATTTGTTTTACCTACCGAATTCTGCCGTTCATCGCGATTATGCGCCTTTTGGACTTTATACATGTGTAGCTTTCACGTTTCTTCGCATCTTGCACGAAAGTTTTGGTTAGATTCAGTTTCTTTGCAACATCTCGAACTGAACTGTTGAGATTCCTCTTGAAAGCTTGAACTACCCGCTTGTGATCCTTAACACTATACGGAGATCAATTTTTAACACGTTTTTCTTTCCGACCGATGGTCAAACATTCGTGGTACCGATTTAAAACTCGAGACACCGTAGAATGTACCAGCTGTACCAGCATCCTGCTGATGGCACGATGAGAAAGATCCGGATTTTCGAGGGACGTGCGCAAAATTTCTTTGAGCCGCTGCTGTTCTTTCGACGCCATCTTCGCAACAAATGCACATCAGCCAGTGAAACTTACACAGCGTGAACACATTGAACTAATTCCACCCAAAATTTCAATAGAAAATACCCAACGGGTAAAAAGTGACAGCCATTTAAAAATGGTGCAATTGGATTCCGTACAACCTTTAGGATGTTGCTGGACTCTGTTGAGTTTCTTCCAAAATCTCAAAAATATCTTAAAGCAACCCTGTTAAATCGAGTCACTCCGCTATAAGGGTAAAAGTCCAGGCCTTCACCAACCTGAGCGTCTGTTCTCCATGTCTGGGGTGGCTCAAACGGCGTCTGTTCTCAATGATAGGGGCGGTTGATAATCATCCTCGTGCCAGTTTGGGACAACAAACAAAGCTGTGCACGATGCACTGTGGGACGAAACGCCAAAAACATGAACTTTTTACAATAACTCGTAAAAACGTATTTGTAACGTTTTGGTGTCTTCAGATGAAATTTTTCAAAAAATATAACGCATTTAAACGTGACAAATCTTAGTTCGCAGCTTCACCACAGGCGCCGCTGCAAACATGATTTTTTTTAAATGATGAGATAGAGAGTTAGTGTCTTCGGCAAAGTTGTAGATAATTTTAATACAAACAACATTGCTAAAAACATCAACCTTCTATCTGGTCACTGTGCCGAGGTACGTGTTTTTTTAAAATGGCGGGCCGTGGAAACTAGTTTTTTGTGATTATTTAATAAATGTGTAGTTTTAGGTCAAAATAATGTTCTACAAAGTTGTACAAATAATCAAAATATAAATTTTATCTGCACTCACCTTACGTCTAAAACCTTTATGGGAGTAGTTATAGTAGTTTTATTGTGAAAAATATACGTTTTTCATAGCCCTTTAGCTGGCGGGGATGCACACACACATTTTAAGAAAATCCTTTCACCCCTAACTTCACCCTCTCTTACTTCTATCCATGCACTTGCACTCACACAAACACACACACATGCGCACCTGTCACCTTTTTTTCTACAGCCGAGAGAGTTTATTTATCTGTGGATTGTGGATCGCGAATCATGAGGTGAAAAAGTGCAAACCGTGCAAACCGTGTGTTGATAAAAGTGCGTTTCAAGTACAGAAAATGGCTGACATAACAAGTAATGAAAAATCGAAAAAGTTGTCTTAATTTCAGTCCTCACATGGATAATGAGTTTGTATTGTATTTTACATTTCTAACTGGTCTCATCATAAGTGGTTTTTACGATGAGTCGTCTTGGAGTCTTCCTAGCACTTATTCGCTAAAAGCGTACTTTTATTAGCATTTACGCACTTCTAGTCACACTTATGCAGTGCGCAATGCGCAATATTACTGGTACAGAAAATTTGTTGAGTTGAGAAATGTATGCTTCTCTTATTAATATTGCAGATGGGATTGATAAAAAAAATCTCTATTTAATATGGAGAAACTGCGATGGAGAACAGAAAGACAAATTGAATTTGGTATGTGAGAAAGTTTTTTCATATTACGGAATCCAGCCGGATAGTATGGAAGAGGTTGCTACAGAAGTTCGTAGTTCTGTTTCTTCTCTATGCAAGCACTTCCAAAAACTTTGGCTTAAACTTTACCGAAATGATCACCGTATCTGCCAGACTGAATACTTCAATAGTCCGTTCAAGTTGCAACCTAATATTATAAATTTAATTCCAAGTTCATCTTCAAAATGCAAGTGTGGCAGAAAACCACTGATCTTCGAATAAAGTAGTGAAATTCTCAAGCGCTGAAAAACAGCAGATCTGAGAGCAGAGTATCAAGCGGATAAACCAGCTTACGCTACTCAAATGAAACCAAGGGAGGATGGAAAGAAAGATGCTGCTACCGTCAGATCAGTTTCTTCACGATAATAGGGTTCTCAATTGGGAATAATGGCATTTATGATAGTTTTAATGGTATATTCACTACTTCATAGAACACACGTTCACCCTTGGGGATAATCATGGATACACATGAAACTAACATAATATGCTATAATACATCCTATATTTTGAACCCTATGAGGTTTCATGTGCATCCACTTGCATCCCCGCCAGCTAAAGGGCTATGAAAAACGTATATTTTTCACAATAAAACTACTATAACTTCTCCCATAAAGGTTTTAGACGTAAGGTGAGTGCAGATAAAATTTATATTTTGATTATTTGTACAACTTTGTAGAACATTATTTTGACCTACAACTACACATTTATTAAATAATCACAAAAAACTAGTTTCCACGGCTCGCCATTTAAAAAAAACACGTATCTCGGCACAGTGACCAGATAGAAGGTTGATGTTTTTAGCAATGTTGTTTGTATTAAAATTATCTACAACTTTGCCGAAGACACTAACTCTCTATCTCATCATTTAAAAAAAATCATGTTTGCAGCGGCGCCTGTGGTGAAGCTGCGAACTAAGATTTGTCACGTTTAAATGCGTTATATTTTTTGAAAAATTTCATCTGAAGACACCAAAATGTTACAAACACGTTTTTACGAGTTATTGTAAAAAGTTCATGTTTTTGGCGTTTCGTCCCACAGTGC
>JASCZW010008016.1:0-56424 GCA_034211315.2 Aedes japonicus
TCGTTGATGGCCGGATGTTGCTCACCTGTGGGAGAAGGACCAAAATGTAGCACACGTCGGGTCGTTGATGGCCGGATGTTGCTCACCTGTGGGAGAAGGACCAAAATGTAGCACACGTCGGGTCGTTGATGGCCGGATGTTGCTCACCTGTGGGAGAAGGACCAAAATGTAGCACACGTCGGGTCGTTGATGGCCGGATGTTGCTCACCTGTGGGAGAAATGTAGCGTATTGTCCGCGTCCAGACAATAGGTTCGTTGGGAAAAGAGCGTCAGATACAGCTCTTTTGATTCCCACAGCACGAACAGTGACACTAGGACAACCACTTGTTTTTTCTTTAATTTTGCAATTAAAAGCACTCTAAGTTTAACTACTCTAAATTATCTTTTATTTTCTATCGCAACAGCTTTGTCTTATTGAACTTAACTCTACAAACGTCGCTTAACTTCTATCTCAAATTTTCACACGTTCCTTTTTTTTTTGGTTGCTGCGATGCTCCGATGTTTTGTTTATTTCTATGGTTACGCCAACGGGTGGTACGATGTCTGATCTCGTGACGTCAGTTCTGCAGTCTGATCTCGTGACGTCAGTTCTTGCAGTGTCGCCAACATCATCCGGGCAAGAAACCGAACTGATGGCTTGGAGCAGCACAACCTTGCTGACGGGTCGAGTGTAGATCGATTTTGATGTCCGCACCGCAACTGTTCTGATTTTCCCGTCCGGACCTTTGTAAATCTTCTCTATTATTCCTTTGGCCAACTTCCTCGATGTAACGATTCATCCACAATCATGATTAGGTCACCGACATGGTATACCTGGTAATTTCTGTTGTCCGGCCACTTCCTGCTTCTGATCAACTCTGATCGATACGTGGAAATCCATTTGCGCCAGAAACGATCGGCATAGATCTGCGAATGTTTGTAAGCAGCACGACAATTCAGATCTCGTTCATCAAAGTCATGGTCAAACTGGATTGAATTGTTTCGGCCAAGCAGCAACATGTTAGGAGTTATCGGTTCAGGGTCCTGAGGATCATCTGGAACGTGGGTCAACGGCCTGTTGTTCACCACGTTCATTACCTCGCACAACGCCGTTCGCAGCACCAAGTCTGTAGGATGCCTGTCCCGTAACATGGCACGAAGAGCAGTCTTCACCGAGCGTACTAAACGCTCCCAACAACCTCCAAAATGCGGAGCACCAGGAGGAATAAATTTCCACTGAACGCCTCTGACGCTGAGTAAATCTTCTATTTGGGGTTGGTCCAGTGTCTTGACTAATTTTCTCAGTTCAGCATCTGCACCAGTAAAGTTGGTACCATTGTCGGTCATGATGCACTGTGGTAAGCCACGGATTGACATGAAACAGCGGATGGCCATTATACAGCTGCTCGTGTCTAAAGAAGGCACAACTTCGAGGTGTACTGCTCTTGATGTTAAACACGTAAACAATACTACCCACCTTTTTCAACTCGACGACCCACTTTTACTGACAATGGTCCAAAATAGTCAATACCCGTATTGGTAAACGGAAACACAAACGGGGCTGTTCTCTCTGGTGGCAGGTTTCCCATTTGCGGAACGGTTGGTTTTGCTCTAAGATCACGGCACTTGACACATGACGTCGTGTATTTCTTTACCTGTGAGCGAATCTTCAGGATACGATGCCGTTCCTTGATGTTGTTGACAATGGTCTCCAGTCCTTGATGTGCGTTGGCGATATGATACATGCGAATTAGTAGCGTAGAAAACCGGTGATTATCTGGAAGGATCACAGGGTTGTTGACTTCAAACGACTTGCTATCGTCCTGTACACGACCACGCATACGGATGATTCCATTGTGCAAAAACGGCGAATATGTCTTCAGACGGCTACTGCTCTTCACAAACCCTGTATGCTCCAGGCTTCGTAACTCTTCGCGGAAAACTTCCGACTGCACTTTCTTGTACCAGGTATTTTTGGCCTCATCCATGTCGTGCACAGTGATAATCAACCGATCAGGTTTTTCGCATCTCGGCAACACTAAAAGTTTTCTCATCAACAGGTAATACGCAGTAGATCTTATCAGGCGATTGAAATCAGAAAACCTATCAATATCAGGCAGATCAACCAAATCATCCTCTATTATGGTACAGCACATTGGATCGGCAAAGTCATATGCAATCACTTCGGAATGGAAATTTACCAGCTCAGTAGAGGACATCTCTAGCGGTTCATCGTTTGGCCAGTGGGCACTACTTTGATAAAGAAAATCAGATCCTTCAAGCCACGCCTGCATATCACCAAACTTGGAGGACTTCGTAGCCAAATCAGCCACGTTCAGCTGTGATGGTACCCAATGCCACAGATCAACTCCATGACCGTTCTCCTTAATCTTCATTACGCGAGACCCAACATACGCCGTGAGTTTCTGACTCGTCTTCAACCAGCTCAAGCAGATTTTGGAATCAGTCCAGAAATACAACCTAGTTACATCTATCTTTAACTCGTTCTGAACTACATTCATCATTTGGCTTGCAAGGACACACCCTTGAAGCTCGAGTCGTGGCACCGTCGACGATTTTAATGGAGCGACTCTTGATTTCGCATACACTAATGCAACGTGTGACTTACCGCTTCGGCGATGAACCATATAGATCACGGAAGCGAACGCCTTATCGCTCGCGTCGCAGAAGGCATGCAACTCAGCATCAGCGAACGATGGAATCTCTGGAAAATAGTACCTTGATAATCGAACGTCTTGTAGCTTTGCAGTTTCAGTTAGCCACTCCATCCATCTTGGCACCAAACCATCCGGAATTTCATCATCCCAGCCTGATTGCAACCGCCACAGTTCTTGGAAGACGATTTTCAGGTGTATTGTGATGGGACTGAGCAAACCCAACGGATCAAAGATGCTCATCATGAACTTTAGCAGCTGTCGTTTCGTAGGTACACTTTCTCCTGTCCGGAGATTTTCAATCAGTTTTGGGAATTCTAACGAGAACACAAGCTCGTCTGAGTGAACATTCCACTTGATGCCAAGTACACGTGTATCGCTTTCCTTCTTTTCAGCAACCAAGGCAGGATCGAGTGATCTCAACAGGGCTTCGGAGTTGGACACGAATTTCACCAGTCTAAATCCGCCATGCTCGTGCACATTGACCACACGCTGCACCAATTCGATGGCTTCTTCATCGGTGTCTGCGCAGTCAAAATAGTCGTCAACATAGTGTTGATCCACCACGGCCCGTTCAACTCCTGGATATTCATCTTCCAGTTCCTTTGCATTGAAATTCTTAATAAATTGTGCCATTGAAGGAGATGACACAGCGCCGAAGATCATCACCATCATAATATACACGCTGGGTGGGTTAGAGCGATCCATGCCACGGAAAAAGAAACGCTGCGAGTCCTGGTCTATTCTGCGGATCTTGATTTGATGGAACATCTCTTTGATATCCGCCACAAAAGCAATCTTCTTCTTCCTAGCACGCATCAAGATCGCAATCAACGGAGGAACGAAATCAGGACCTTTTAGCAGGAGATCGTTCAGTGAAAACCCGTGCGATTTCGCTTTGGCATCCATAACCAAACGAAACTTTTCATCGGTCACCACGCTGAAGTGAGGCAGATACCACGTGTTCGGCGTTTCGGCGAGTTCCTCGGGTTCCAGTTTTCGGGCGTATCCCTTCTCGACATAGTCCTGAATCTTGCTGCAGTACTTTTCAGCAAAATCAGGATCGGAATCCATTTTCTTCTCGGTGATCTGAAGTCGACGCAGGGCATGGGGTCTACTATCCGGGAAGACGAAGTTGTTGTACTTGTAGATCTGGCCTACTTCGAAACGCTCACCATGTCGTGTAATGGTACGATTCATTATGTCCAGTGCACGTTGATCTTCGTCTGCAATCTTCGGGAACTGACCGGTGATGCCAAAATCTTCCACCTTGTACATTTGCTTCACCAAATCCGTCAACTCGATGTCGTTGTCTTCAGAACAGAGGAAAGCATGATGATCGCTTGGTCCAGCAGTTTTCGGTTCAATTTCTCCGTGAATCGTCCAACCCAGATGACACCGAGTCAACTGTAAGCCGTTTACCGAATATTGCACCGTTTTGAGTGGTACAATCAGACCCGCGTTGTTTGAACCTATCAGCATACAGGGACGAGCATCTTGGACAGCAGTCAGCTTAGCCTCGTCTAGCATCGGGTACAGAAGCTTTACCCGCTCAACGTCAAATTTCACCGGTGGTAAGTTGATGTTCTTCACCGTGCGTATATTGTTTGTCTTGAACCACTTCGCTTGTTCCGACGGTCCAGAGATTTGAAACGATAACATCATTGAATGTTCCTCGTTGTGTGAAATGCCGTTTGTCCATCGATAGTTCACAGAAGAAACCGGTCCGTGTAATCCAATCCTTACCGCTACAGCAGCATCCAGCATGGAAAGAGAAGAGCCTTCATCAAAAAGGGCAAAGACTTCTTCGACAGCGTTCGGACCACGAATCTTCACTTTTCCAACTCGAAGCAGGGTGTTCACGTTTTTTCCATTCACGTTGCATACATTCATTTGACCATCTTGCGTATCCGCGCGCCGAGAGGTGGTGTTCGTTGGAACTTCGTCATTGTGCACCAGTTCGTGATGATTTTTCTCACAGATCGAGCACTTCTTCTTGGATTTGCAGTTTCTTCTTGCGTGATCCGCTTTGAGACAGATGTAGCAGACCTTGCAGGAATTAGCAGCTGACCGACGTTGAAGAATAGATAATTTGCGGAACTGTTCGCATTTTTCCAAGCTGCTGTGCGATCTTGACGAGCAAAGAGAGCACTTCACTGTTACTTCATCCTCACGACTGTTGACGTTGAGGCAAATTTGTTTCGGCTTCACTGGGTAGTTCGGTTTCTTGGCACTGAAAACAGGATTGAGGCTTGCGAGTTGATTGTCCATTTCATCCTCCAACCAGCGAGCGAAAATGTTGAAATCGATGATAACATCTTCCTTCATCAAGGTGGCCTTGTGTCGAACCCACATCTGCTTGCTGAATGCAGGTAGTTTTTCAGCCAGGTGTGAGATGAGTTCCGGGTTCATCAGGTAATTTTCTGCCTTAACATTCTGCATCGCAACCTTGGTTCCAATCACCGCATTGTAGAAAGCACGAAAAGACTCGATATTTCCTCTTTGATACTCTCCAGATTTCTCAGCGTTTCCAGTCTGTTCGCTACGACCCATTCCGTGCGTCCGAAATTTGATTTCAGCATCCTCATGATCTGCTTCACATTTTCAGGAGATGAAAGCAACGATTCCACAGCCTTGCGCGCTTTGCCTTGCAGTGCCTTATTCAACCGCCTCAGGTTGTCACGGTCGGTTAGTTTGAACTCCTCAGTGGACGTGTTGAATTCGCTCATGAAAATCGTCCACTCCATTACATCACCAGAGAATGAAGGTAGGTCTTTCATGTTTCGACTCTGCAACGCCTTGAAAGCCTGAGACAAGATTTCATTCACTCCCGGCTCAGGAGCAGGTTCGCGTACAGGATTGCTTGTTTCAGGCTCGGGGAATAATGGTCGAGTCAATCGGTGAGATGGCTCAATGTTTGTGTTATCTGTCTTCAAGTTTTCAGACTCAGACAACCACTTAAAAACACGTCTCGATGTACTGGTGCACGCACTCGATCTGCAGGAGACGATGGAGCCATGACTTGAACCAGCCTTCAGTTCATTCTTCTTCGATTCTCTTTCATGCTTTCGCTTAAGGAATTCCGCTTTTTTCTGTTCCGTCTTCAACGCCAGGTCTTGTTGAATCTGTAATGCAGCCAGTTGCTTTTCTGCTTGGATCCTATCCCGTTCAATCGAAGCCCTCAGTTCTTCTTCCCTCGATCTGCTCTTCCAACAACAGAGCTCTGAGTTGGCTATCAGTTTCGCTGATTTTGGAAGTCCGACTTCTATTTGAACGCCTATCGAAACAGGCAGCACCATTTGAAACACGGGAACCAGCAACAGATATGTTCTCCGTGCGTTTTTCATTTGGAGCTGGAACGGATTCTGCATTTTCGGATTGCAGGTTCGATTGACCTTGTGGATTGCTGTTGACTGGAGTTCGAATCATGTTTGATTGATGCCGAAGACCGACTAGAAAGTCGTCTAATCGTTTCGGTACTGCGCCCAGATTTCCTCTATTGGAGCGGCGTAACTGCGATTCCATATAAACTGTCGTTTTGGCATTCGAAGGACCAAAATGTAGCACACGTCGGGTCGTTGATGGCCGGATGTTGCTCTCACCTGTGGGAGAAGGACCAAAATGTAGCAACACGTCGGGTCGTTGATGGCCGGATGTTGCTCACCTGTGGGAGAAGGACCAAAATGTAGCACACGTCGGGTCGTTGATGGCCGGATGTTGCTCACCTGTGGGAGAAGGACCAAAATGTAGCACACGTCGGGTCGTTGATGGCCGGATGTTGCTCACCCGTGGGAGAAGGACCAAAATGTAGCACAACGTCGGGTCGTTGATGGCCGGATGTTGCTCACCTGTGGGAGAAGGACCAAAATGTAGCACACGTCGGGTCGTTGATGGCCGGATGTTGCTCACCTGTGGGAGAAGGACCAAAATGTAGCACACGTCGGGTCGTTGATGGCCGGATGTTGCTCACCTGTGGGAGAAGGACCAAAATGTAGCACACGTCGGGTCGTTGATGGCCGGATGTTGCTCACCTGTGGGAGAAGGACCAAATGTAGCACACGTCGGGTCGTTGATGGCCGGATGTTGCTCACCTGTGGGAGAAATGTAGCGTATTGTCCGCGTCCAGACAATAGGTTCGTTGGGAAAAGAGCGTCAGATACAGCTCTTTGATTCCCACAGCACGAACAGTGACACTAGGACAACCACTTGTTTTTTCTTTAATTTTGCAATTAAAAGCACTCTAAGTTTAACTACTCTAAATTATCTTTTTATTTTCTATCGCTACAGCTTTGTCTTATTGAACTTAACTCTTCAAACGTCGCTTAACTTCTATCTCAAATTTTCACACGTTCCTTTTTTTTGGTTGCTGCGATGCTCCGATGTTTTGTTTATTTCTATGGTTACGCCAACGGGTGGTACGATGTCTGATCTCGTGACGTCAGTTCTTGCAGTCTGATCTCGTGACGTCAGTTCTTGCAGTGTCGCCAACAGCTTAATTCATACCTAACCAACCGTGATCAAGTTGTAAGATTTAAAGGAAGCCAATCAACACCTATTCATACCACTTCAGGAGTCCCACAAGGCTCACATCTAGGACCACTTTTATTCATTCTATTTGTAAATGACTTATCTTTTATTCTTAAGAAACTAAAATTTTTAATTTACGCTGACGACATGAAACTTTATTTAGAAATAAAAAATGCAGAGGACATAAACGCGTTTAAGAATGAAATATTGTTGTTCCATACTTGGTGTAACAAAAGTCTGCTACAACTGAATGTTAAAAAATGTAACTTAATTACCTTCAGTCGAAAACGAAACATACCTAATATACAAATAACTTTAGGCAATCAGAATGTAGAGAAGTGTGATAGAGTTAGGGACTTAGGTGTTGTCCTAGACTCTAAACTTACGTTCATTGATCATTATAACACAATTATAAACAGAGCTAAAAACATGCTAGGATTTATTAAACGTTTTTGCTATGACTTTCATGACCCGTACACGATAAAAACACTATACATTGCTTATGTCAGGTCAATACTTGAATATTGTAGCATAGTTTGGTCTCCATTTACAATAACACACGAAGAAAGAATAGAGTCAGTACAGAAGCAATTTTTGTTATATGCACTAAGAAAACTAGGTTGGACTGTATTTCCTTTACCATCGTATAAGGCTCGATGTATGCTTATCAATATTCAAACATTAAAAGAGCGTCGTGAATTCGCTATGGCGTCATTTATAAATAATATAGTCTCACAAAGAATTGATTCAATGGAAATTCTATCAAAATTAAACTTTAACATACCAACAAGGCATTTAAGACATCGACAGTTATTTGCAACAAATTATCATCGCACGAACTATGCAAAATATGGACCGATTAACCAAATGATGGCTAATTACAATATCCATTGCAATAGTATAGATTTTACAATGTCGAAAGAAAATTAAAACAATATTTCCGCGCGTGCTAGGTTTAAGTTAAGTTAAGTACTTATTGTATTGTAATTAGAACGGTCTACAACTGATTGACGACGACAAATAAATAAATAAATAAATAAATAAATTATGGCATTACACAAGATATAGCATTAGTTCGATCTTAGTGCGATTGAAAATTATTTCACTGCTTTAGCATCTCATTGGTCTCAATAACACCAACTAGCGATTTGAAGCGATTCAATATGCAACTAGCGATTTGAAATTGGTTCTTTGTTGTAGAACCCCTTGGTCCGAAGGAGTCCTTGAAGTTAGCACCTTGCTGTATATATTTTCGCCTTTGTTTTGATTTGCTGTGTTATTTTGACAGACTATTTGAGAGTGTGTTCGTGTGAGTTCATTATTAGGGGCGCATTATTAAGCTTGGGACCGATGTGCTAGTACTGACTGAGCCAAGAAAAAAATCGTTTTTGTATGGGACCTACTGGTCTTAGAGTTAGTCTAGGATCACTGACATTTATATAAAGTCCGGCCCAACTGGCAGCTTGCATGTGTTAGAAGAAAAAATATTGTAAACATTGCTGAGCAAGAGAGTGGTGACGTCACAGTACCATAACATTTCTAGAACGTGTATAGATTTAATTGAAATGATTAATTTAAAACGTTTGTTGAACTTATTGTTGAATGAAACAGACACACAAGCATCTCGAAGCTTAATCCTTTACTTCCCTGAAAGATTCTCAATGTTTTTAAATGCAAAAATACGTTCTTTTCATGTTGAACAGAAGTAAATCCATACTCTGCTCCACCCTGTTCTATGTAGTTTTAGGATTTTTTCGAACTTGTCAATCGTTGCACATTCCGTGCCTTTTTCTAAGAGGTGTGCAACAGTTGGCGAGTTTTTAGACTGTGTAACAATTGGTCCAGGCTTAGAAATCTATAAACTAACGTCGAACACAAAGTGAAGGGCTGGCGTAATAAAACCTCTCATTTGGCTTTTCGAAGGTTAAAAACATTTTCTTGTTAATTCAAGGTTCAAAGAAAAACTTTAATTATATATATTGCAAGTTTCACGAATTCCTAGACATTTGTGAAGATTGTGCATGCAGTGTATTTTTTTCGCACTAAGCTTTTCCCAAAAATTTGCATTAACAGTTATGTTTGCATTTAGCGTGCATACTGATAGAATTTGCAATGTCTCGCCCCTCACGCATTTTACATTCTTACCCCTAAAATATGTTTGGCCCTTCTGGCAACACTGTATGTTTATATGTTTTTATACAAACGACAATAACAACAACTTTGTGTATTCCTAACCGCCATCGCAATAAGTGAAATATAATTAACAGTGAAAGTAGCTCTGCGTTTATATCTTTTATTTTCATCCTTCCGAAGCCAATACGCGTGTGTCTGCTAGTGCTCTGTTTAATCTGTCCGCCCACACATACCCGAAAAAAAAATCTCATAGATTTACAGTTGAATGTATTGTAACCATACTGTTGGGTGTAACCTTCGCCACTGTCGACTGACTTCATCCAACCGTGCGCAACTTAGCTACATCACTTCTTGACAGGCCTATTGAAACCCATTTGACAGCAAGGCATTATTATTTCCGCTAGTTTTTCTGGATTAATTCAGTTGCAGACCACATTAAAGTTTACACGAGGAGACATTAAAGTTTACACGAGGAGACCAATTAAAGTTTATACGAGGAGAATAATTGAATTTGTACGAGAAGACCAATTGTAAGTTGTATTATTTTGTAAAACGCCCTTTATAACAATTTTTCCCATAAATATAGCTTTGAGCTCGCCATACATCTAACCCCTGCGTGCTGCAAAGAGCTTTCGAAAAATTCCCTCAACAAAACTCAAAGAATTGAGGTTATCACGTTGGAATAAGGGCAACAGGATGCCAGAGACCAGCCGATTCGATTGCGTGTTGTGCGACCAGGCCAACAACATCGATAATATGGTCATGTGTGAAGTGTGCAACAAGTGGTTCCACTACGGATGTGCTGGATACGATGAGGAAAAAATAGACGAAGTCTGGAAGTGCAACCAGTGCGTTAGCGCAGGCCACTCGGAAGGTGAGAACATACCGGAGAATAATTCCAATGGGAATGTCATCGGAGGAAGTAACCCGATCAGCGAACGCACCCGTCTCAACTTAAAACTGCTGGAGGAGCAAAAGGCACATCTGCTTAAGGAAATCGAGCTGGATCACTCGAATCAGCTCGCACGGAAGAAACTGCAACTGGAGAAGGAGATGTTGAAGGCACAGTACGACATTTTGAATGACACACGTGATGGCGCCGGTACTACAAGCGGAGAAACGGAAAACATCGGCCGTACTGCAGAGTGGATGAGTCGGTTGAATCAGGTCACTGCGTGCACAAATCAGCAAATAATTGCCTCAGCTAGCACAATGACGATTCCTACGACCAACTCCGAATTGATGTCACAGTTTTCTGCTGCTGGGAGTACCCAAATGGCCATGCCTATGTCATCTTTTTCGTCGATGCCGCCCGCAACCCTCGCTCCTGGTTATGGGCCGAAAACCATCATCCAATCGTCAGCACCCGCTGGTATCTCTTCGAAAGAATCGAACTACGGCCATCCGTCGCAGGTATTGGGTCAAACGTCGGGCTACATATACGACTTCCAGGCCGGAGGCGGATCATTCCAGCTGGATTCATCGACACCGACCACGAAGAAAAATTGGATCAATTTGGCATCGGGCTACACCCATCCTACGCAATGTTTACCGTCAACAATCAGTTCAGTGGGTCAGCTTGGAGGTTACCCCGCCACAGGGGAGAACGTAAGCCAACCGTATCAGGTAACGAATAGCGTAGGAAGTATAGTTTCGTTAGGTTCAGTCCCCTACCTGCAATATACCAATACTAGTGTAAGCCAATGCAATTTGTCAGGAAACCCAATGAATGTAAACCAATCCTATGTACCTTTGATATTGCCTTCAAATCCTCCCCAACAATACTCTCACGTGTACCCCGTTGGCCACTCGTTACCAATTATGAATGCCAACGTATCGCAAGTGCCTCTACTGAATCAACCATCAACGCTTTCGAATAATCAAGTGCCGGTAGTGAATCGTGAAGCAAATGCGCCCACACCTCGTCAACTGGCGGCGAGACATGTGATGCCTAGGGACCTGCCAGTATTCAGCGGAATTTCGGAGGAATGGCCAATGTTTTTTAGTGCCTTCAACACATCCACAGAAGCCTGTGGGTATAGTGATGTGGAGAACCTTGGACGCCTTCAAAGGTGCTTGAAGGGCGTCGCTTTGGAATCAGTTCGCAGCCGACTTCTGCTCCCCGCATCAGTGCCGCAAGTGATGCAGACGTTGCAGATTCTATATGGGCGACCGGAGCAGATAATTTACGCTCTGCTTTCGAAGATTCGAGAAGTTCCTGCACCAAAGGCGGAAAACCTGCAAACGCTCATAGCCTTTGGCATGACAGTGCAGAACTTCTGCGACCATTTGGAAGCTGCTGGTCAAGTTTCACACCTTTCAAACCCAGTGCTACTGCAGGAGCTAGTAGACAAGTTACCGGCTCACCTCAAACTGGAGTGGGTAACATTTAAACGGCAGTTTCAGGTGGTCGACTTGCGCGTGTTCGGTAGATATATGTCGAACTTGGTATCAGCAGCGGCAGAGGTGTCTCTATCAATGGATTCCAAAGGGACGAAGCTAAAGAAAGAGGAGAAGGTGAAAAGTTTCGTCAACGCTCATCTAGCATCAACAAGTGCAACGGATTCACCGAAACCTAAATCGGAGTCGCCGAAAGCTGTCGCGTCTATTTCCTGTCTCATCTGTGGGAATCCGGATCATCGAGTGAAGAACTGTGAAGTCTTCGAGAAGATGAATCGAGAAGATCGCTGGAAAGCTGTGCATACCCATTACCTGTGCCGAATGTGTCTCGGGAAACACGGTAGGAAACCATGTCGGTCTCAAGTGCGCTGCAATGTACAAGGTTGTCAAATTCGACATCATCCACTCTTGCATGGTACTCCAGTGAACCCACCCCTCGTACCAAGGCAAACACCACTACGAGCCAGTGCTCCGCAACCAGAAACCCAGAATGAAGGTGTTAACGCTCATCGTACTGCGAGCTCTACATTATTTCGCATCCTACCGGTTAAGCTCTTCAACAAGGAACAGATTATCAATACGCTGGCATTCATCGATGAGGGATCGTCCGTTACGCTAATGGAGAAGAGCCTCGCCGATGCACTACAGGTTGCAGGAGCAAGGAAACGTCTATGCCTGACCTGGACGGGCAACATCACTCGGGAAGAAGAAGACTCCATGCAAGTGGAAATCGAGATTGCGGGAGCTGGAGGAAAGAAGCGATACGCGCTCGACGACGTAAGGACTGTGGAATCACTGGCGTTACCAAAGCAGACGCTGCGGTACAAGGAGCTTTGCGAACGTTATGGGCACCTCAGGAAACTACCGATAAAAGATTTCGAATCCAAAGCACCAGGTATACTGATCGGTGCGAAGCATACTCATCTTACCGCTACCCAGCAAATAAGAGAGGGTCAACTAGGTGAACCAATTGCTGCCAAAACTCGCCTCGGTTGGGCGATCTACGGAGCGGCGCCAAAAGGAACCACATATCCCAGCTACAATCTTCATATCTGTGGATGCGACAAGGAGAATAACCTACACGAGCTAGTGAAGGAGTATTTTACGGTCGAAAATACAGGGGTGTCAGTAGACCGGAGCCTCGAGTCCGAGGACGACAAGCGGGCTAGATCTATACTCGAGAGTACAACAAAGCGGACCGAAAATGGATTTGAAACCGGCCTGCTATGGCGCTACGATTATGTAGAATTTCCTAAAAGCTACGGGATGGCGGTCCGACGGCTACAATGCTTAGAGCGACGATTGAAAAGAAATCCGGAGGTGATGAAAAGCGTGAAACAGCAGATAGTGGAATATCAAGAGAAAGGATACATCCACGAAACAATGGAGGATGAACTACAATCAGCTGATCAACGTCGGATATGGTATCTTCCGGTTGGCGTCGTACAAAACCCGAACAAACCAAATAAGATCCGCATAGTGTGGGACGCAGCAGCTACTGTGGACGGAGTCTCCCTCAACAGTATGCTGCTGAAAGGACCAGATCTAGTAGTACCCCTACCAGAAGTTCTATATGGCTTTCGAGAACGGAGGATTGCAGTTGTAGGAGACATAAAGGAAATGTTCCATCAACTTAAGATGCGACGAGAGGATCGTTTCAGCCAGTTATTTGTCTGGTTCGGAGAAACGGGTGAAGGAGTGCGAACTTTCGTAATCGACGTGGCAACTTTCGGATCGACGTGCTCACCATGCTCGGCACAATTCGTCAAGAATCTGAATGCCGCCGAACACGCAGAGCAGTATCCTAGAGCAGCAGAAGCAATCCAACGTCGCCACTACGTCGACGACTATTTGCAGAGTTTCGACAGCGAGGAAGAAGCTTGCCAGGTCGTAGATGAGGTGAAACTAGTGCATAGACAAGGCGGCTTCATCATCCGAAACTGGTTGTCCAACTCATCCGAAGTGCTCCGACGGGTCGGGGAAGCTGATTTCTCAGCAACGAAGATTGTTGGAGCGACGGAACATCAAGTAGAGCGAGTGCTTGGAATGCAATGGAATGCAGAAGAGGATGTGTTCGTGTTTTCCAGTAATGTTGACGTGGAAGCAGTTATCCCTACGAAGCGAAGTATTTTGCGCTACGTAATGAGCCAGTTCGACCCATTAGGCCTTCTCTCTCATTTTCTGATTCATGGACGTGTAATTATTCAGGATATCTGGCGTACGAAGGCCGGTTGGGACGATGAAGTGGAGGGCGCAATTATGGGACGATGGCGGGATTGGGCTGGAATGTTTAAAGAGTTAGGAATCATTCAAGTACCACGCGCGTATTTCCCGGGCGTATCGTCAGAAGATATCGAAGACCTTCAGCTACACGTTTTTGTAGATGGCAGCGAAACAGCATATGCGTGCGTCGCTTACTTTCGAGCCGTTATCAATGGTGAATTCCATAGTGCTCTCGTATCTGCCAAGGCCAAGGTAGCGCCGTTAAAAACTCTCTCGATCCCGAGACTCGAACTCCAAGCGGCACTGATAGGGTGCAGGCTTATGAAAACGTTATGCAGTGGCCACAGCCTTCCAATTAAACGTAAAGTATTCTGGACAGACTCCAAAACCGTGCTTTCCTGGATACATTCCGATCATCGCCGCTACAGACAGTTCGTTGCTTGTAGAATTGGAGAAATTCTGACCAAATCCAATCCCGAGGAGTGGAAGTACGTACCATCGGGGCTCAACTCTGCGGATGACGGTACAAAATGGCGCAACAAACCAAACTTGAAGCCCGACGGTCGATGGTTCAAAGGACCGGAGTTCCTGAGATGCCCGGAGGCTCTGTGGCCGCGACAAGCAGACCCAGAAATCACCGAAGAGGAAATTCGACCTTGCCTGGTCCATTTGAACGATCAGCAAGAGGAGATCATCGACTTGAATCGCTTTTCTAAGTACGAGAGACTCTGGCGAACAGTTGCGTACCTATTCCGCTTCGTGGATAACTGTCGACGGAAGCGAACGAAACAACAGAGATCGACCTCCCACCCTAGCAGAGAACAACTTGCACGGGCCGAGAGTGCTCTTTGGCGGCTGACTCAACGATCTTCGTTTCCAGAAGAGTGGATAATACTCAAGAAATCAAAAGATGGCGCCCAGTCAAGGATTGATCGCACCAGCCGGATCTACAAGCTATCGCCGTTCATTGACGAATGTGGAGTGATTCGAATGGATACGCGTATCACTGGGGCAATCTTCGTGCCATACGATACGAAATTTCCCGTAATTCTTCCGAAGGGACACCGCTTAACGAACCTGATTGTCGACTGGTACCATCGACGATACCTCCATGCAAATCGGGAAACGGTCATCAACGAAGTGCGTCAGCGGTTCTACGTGCCCTGTCTCCGTGCGCTCGTACGGAATATAGCAAAGCTCTGCATGTGGTGCAGAGTGTCAAAGGCCAAACCATCATATCCACGCGAAGCGCCGCTTCCGGAAGCGAGACTTAGTCCGTACATCCGGCCGTTCACGTTCGTTGGCCTCGACTATTTTGGTCCTATGATGGTCAAAGTTGGACGTTCACTAGTTAAGAGATGGGTGGCACTGTTTACTTGCCTTACCATCCGAGCAGTGCACCTACACACTCAATTTTGTTTTTTCATTCCAGCAAAATGATTTGCTGTTTGTTCACCAGCAATTCCCTATTTTGCTGAAATCCAGCAATCGGTTTTACAAATAACTGAAAAACAGCAATTGGCAAAAATGTTACTGAAATCCCAGTAACCCTGTTTACCTGTCACATATAAGTCACGCATCAAGTTGTGAGTTCTTTGGTAAACTGGAAAGCATTCAAAAAATGGATTATACAGATACAGAAATCACGGAAACTTAAACGTAGAAAACTATGATTTCGAAGAAATTGGTAAGTAAAATGTAATGGAAAAAACATTTGATTTCTGCATTTTGATGTTTTAAGACGAAAAAATGGCGGATTAATTTGGAGTAAACTGATGTTTATTTCAACGGTTTAACTTATACCTCTTTTGGATTTTCATTTTATTTTATGTACCTGCATGTGCAATACTAAATAAAAAACCGATACACCGATAGATAGTAATTTCCTCAGACATATATCGCAGATTGTGAATATAAGCAAGGATTGGATTGCTTTATTATCCTAAAAGTTTTAATCAATATTGAAGATTGTCCGAAAAAGATGCCTCAACTTTGTTTTTATTTATTTTTATTCAATTTTTTTTAGTAAACAGTGCGCTGATATTTAAGCAGCGCCAAAAAAGTGCTGGGCAAACAGAAAATTATGGGGATTGTGGGTTTGCTGGTCGTTCAGCAAATCACAAGCAAGTTTGCTAAAGTTACAGTTATGTGCTGTCACTTTCATGAAATTTGTTTTTGCTGGAATAACAGTAATATTTATTTTGCTGGATAGATTGCTGGTTTTACAGATCGGCAAAATCCAGCAAAATTTTGCTGATTTCCAGCCAAATAAAATAAGTGTGTAGAGATAGTGCACTCCCTGTCCACGGAAGCATGCAAGATGGCAATTCGTCGATTTCTGGTACGACGCGGATCACCCTTGGAGATAAGAAGCGATAACGGTACAAACTTCGTTGGAGCTAGCCGCGAGTTGCAGCAGCAGATAGCAGAAATGAACCAGCAACTATCATCGACTTTCACTAACGCAACCACCAAATGGATCTTCAATCCTCCAGCCGCCCCGCATATGGGAGAATCGTGGGAGCGACTCGTTAGGTCGGTCAAGACTGCCTTCGCCACATTAAGCACCACCAGGAACCCCGATGACGAAACGCTTCTTACACTGATGATCGAGGCAGAAGGAATCGTCAACTCGCGTCCTTTGACGTTCGTCTCCATCGAGTCAGAAGCGCAAGACGCATTAACACCCAATCATTTCCTGCTGCTGAACTCGCAGGGAGCCGCGCAGCCTCCACAAACCATTCCTGCACATCCAGAGTGCCTCAGAACCAACTGGAAGCTAACAAGAAGCCTGGTTGACCAGTTTTGGCGTCGCTGGGTACGGGAATACCTCCCGACAATCTGCAAGCGTACCAAATGGTTCGAGGAAGCCAAGGAACCAGAGGATGGAGACCCGGTCATTATTGTCGACGAATCGAGGCGGAACGGATGGCTACGAGGACGCATCCTTTCAGTTGTGAAGGGACGCGACGGACGGGCCAGGCAAGCCCTGGTGAAGACTACAGGAGGAGTGCTACGCCGACCGGTGACGAAGATCGCCATTCTAGATATCCAGACATCAGTCAACAATGGAGCTGAGGAGTAACGCTGCATTACCGGAATCGCTGCACCAGCATTACGGGTCGGGGGATGTTGGGTGTAACCTTCGCCACTGTCGACTGACTTCATCCAACCGTGCGCAACTTAGCTACATCACTTCTTGACAGGCCTATTGAAACCCATTTGACAGCAAGGCATTATTATTTCCGCTAGTTTTTCTGGATTAATTCAGTTGCAGACCACATTAAAGTTTACACGAGGAGACATTAAAGTTTACACGAGGAGACCAATTAAAGTTTATACGAGGAGAATAATTGAATTTGTACGAGAAGACCAATTGTAAGTTGTATTATTTTGTAAAACGCCCTTTATAACAATTTTTCCCATAAATATAGCTTTGAGCTCGCCATACATCTAACCCCTGCGTGCTGCAAAGAGCTTCCGAAAAATTCCCTCAACACATACAATAGAGCCAATAGTGTTTACAATTAATAGTATTGTTTATGACAATACGATGACAATAGGAGTAATTGTTTCCACAATTGAATTTATTGTTAATTGAGGCATCGACAATAGAATAAGGGGGTTGTTATGTATCTTAACTATAGAAAAAATCATTTTTTCCCGAACAAATCTGAGTCAATTACTATTGATTGTATTGTTTTGCAATTGTTAAAAATTCTAGCATATAGGGTGAATAGTAGATCTATTGTAATGACAATATGCATTTTTCATTTATCTGATACGTGAACAATAAGAATCATGGTCGACAATAGACTTAAATGTTATTTTATATTATTGTATTGTAATTGTATAGTTATTTTTATCCGGGTATGTATTTACATGACGTATTTATGATTATAGTTCGTTTACATGTGATACCAAACAAATCAACATAACAGCAAACAAAATGGCATGAAACAAATTCCGAACCTGCGAATAAAAACGCCGTCTGAAATATCCAGCATCGGAGTCAGGCACCAGTACGTACATGGAAGAGAAACTTTTGATGGACACGGAAAGGGATCCGGAAGAAGAGTATGACGACGATTTGAATCCACTTCCGCTGGACATCAATTACGATGCTGATCTAACCACGGATGATGACACAGAAGACCCAACAACTGCTTCCTACGGCGGGTTTTCTCAACAAAAACAACCGATTGGCAACTATATCTGCTGGCTGTCGGAGTGTGTTCGTCATTTCAAAGGCCATTCTTCCGTTGTCAGGTATTGCCTCGATTTAGAATTGCCAGATCTGATCTTAGCTGTCGTTTTAACATGTCCACCTCGTCCCCCGTAATACCACTTCTATTGTATCGTTACAGCTTAACGCAATGCCACATCAATGCCAGACCAACAGCAACAATATGGCATCGCCAATCAATCTGCTGTTGAAAGCCAACATTAAAGTTATTGTCGTTGTTAAAATGAATAAAAAACTCGGCTCCATTAGGCCTATGGCACTTGAGACTCATAAATAAATGTAGGTAAAACAATTTATCTTAACCAGTCATCAAATTTCAGAACATTACAAGCATAACTTTTCAAAAGGACGTATGTCGCAAATGTAAACAAATCGAGTTTTTCATTCTATCCTATCATTGATAACACCCTTAATGTAGTTGCTATTGCCAAATAACATTATCAAAATTATTCCGTAATGTGCACCAAATTTCATATGCGACCTATCTGATCTTTTCAAATGTTATGCAAATAGTTCAGATACACCCCCCAGCAAGCTGACGTATCTGCGCTTAAAAATTATACCCGGTGTATCTGACATGACGCAAGTGCTAAACGTTCTGAAATACCGACGTATCTAACCGGTGTATGTTACAAGCAAGATGTCACACTGACGTATCTAACAAGGTGTATGTGTATGGTATAGAGGTAAACCGGTGTATGTGTTAATCATCTCAAAAATAGAGCGAAAGTGAATGAAAACCAGGATTTCTACTTCTTTTAATATTATTCAACCATGACAGAATGAACAGATCGAATAAAACTTGAAGTAAAGTTAATTAGGATTTAATGAAAGCATCTGGAACTTCTATCTCATTTTTCTCAATTCCTATCAAATGTTAGATACGTCTATTTGAAAAGTTATGCTTGATTAGTTCTATTTTAAGATCTCCGGCATGAGTTTGTAAACAAAAATTTATAGACAGACCAAACTTTCAAACTGTATTCCCAAATAGAAGAGCGTTTACAATTACACTGTTTGACAATTCATAAAATCTTATTCCGCTACACATCCTGAAAGCCAATCTATTTGTTATCGTCCGTCTCCGTCTGCGTTTAAGGGCATTTCCGTTCCACTTGGCTTTTTCCGGACTCTTCATACTCCTGAGAAGAAATCCACATCTGCTGGAATGTTCCGATGCTTGCCTATCCGCTATGCCGATCCGCCTATCCAAGCTCCGAACCGCCGTTCTACGGAACCATTGGCCGAAATCATTTCCAACCGAGTGTTGGATGGTGCCCGGCGCTGCAGATCTCGATTCAAGCGTTCCGGGAAGTCAGGCAGCAGAGTTTATCCACCGGTAACTAAGACCGATCCATAAGGGATAGGCGCACGTCAGCGTCACACATTCCAACGCTGGTGGAAACCAACTGACCTACTCCCAGCATCGTATGGTCAAATAAGCTTTCAGCCAATTTAAAACGCTGTTTTACATGAACTGGAACAGCGGAAGTGTGAGT
The DNA here is from genome assembly GCA_034211315.2 of Aedes japonicus. Classification (NCBI taxonomy): domain Eukaryota; kingdom Metazoa; phylum Arthropoda; class Insecta; order Diptera; family Culicidae; genus Aedes; species Aedes japonicus. The sequence continues at coordinate 19,683 of JASCZW010008016.1, forward strand.
ACCCCGCTATCCACAACCAAAACAGTGACTCTGCCGTTAGCAAATGCCGCCAAAACAGCATTCTTGACAAGGCAGAAAGCTGGTACACTATAAATCTCGAATATCAGCTCCGTCAGCCTTTCTCAATTATTCCGTACATTCCACGCTGCTTTGGAAAATAATACAGGATGGTACATCGATTCCGACTGGATAACTGCGTACGTGTAATCCGGCACCTTCTCGAAAAGAATTGTCTACCATTCCGTCCTTCATTTAGGTTTGAATTTCCATGTTCGGTCTAGGAACGCTGACGAATGTTGTATCAACGTAGTATTTATTAGCTGAAATATAGTGAAATAAATTAAACCCCGTGTTTTTATAATTTGACTCCAAGCCGAAACTCACTGCTGGTGACACTGTTGTCCGATTTTGTTTCCAAATCCGAGTCCAAATCCGGATGCAGCACCGGAAGGATAATTTGTTGTTGTTCGCCAGTTGCTGAAAGATAATTTGACATTTCGCCGAGCAGTGTGCACGCTAACTCAAACAACTGCAAATGTAAATTTTCAGGACAATGTTGAGTGTGATAAAAAAATCACTGTGACAAAAAATTCTCACACTACTCTTATAAGTGTACAAAGCGCAATAAACCCCGTGTTTTTATAATTTGACTCCAAGCCGAAACTCACTGCTGGTGACACTGTTGTCCGATTTTGTTTCCAAATCCGAGTCCAAATCCGGATGCAGCACCGGAAGGATAATTTGTTGTTGTTCGCCAGTTGCTGAAAGATAATTTGACATTTCGCCGAGCAGTGTGCACGCTAACTCAAACAACTGCAAATGTAAATTTTAGGACAATGTTGAGTGTGATAAAAAAATCACTGTGACAAAAAAATTCTCACACTACTCTTATAAGGTGCAAAAAGCGCAATATGTAATGAAAATTGATTTCTTATTGATAACTACCTTACTACTATCTATGATAGTTTGTTTTTCGTAAACCATTGCCGTGAACGATTAGGAGGTGTTTAGAATTCAAACCTATAAAGAAAATATGTATTAAGCATATATATGTATGTCCTTAAATTAAACAAGTACCAAACAACAGACATTAAACAAGTACCAACTTTACATTAATCATAGCGGCATCTTTGTTCGTAGATCGGTTCGATGTTCAACGACTTTGTGTGCAGTGTGAATTTGCATCTAACTGGTTACATGTTTGATTTTCTTGTCATTTTTTCTTAGAACTGCGCTTCGGTCTTTTTGAAACTCCTTTTCAGAATTGTTTTCCTTTCTCCTTTGATTTTTAGTTTTCGCTATTTTATGTTTGTGAATTTTTTTCTCCTCCAAACGTTTCTTCATGTGTCTTACTCGAATATTTATTCTTTTGTTAGCATATGTTTGAATGATCTTGTCAGGTATCCCTGGAAATTGCTTTTTCAACATTGCAATTGATCGTTTTTCAACGTCCTTTGTATTCCGAAATCCAACTTCCCCAGTAATTGGCTCATTCTGGTTGTGGATATGATTGAAAAAATGCGTCCATTTGATTATATATGTTGCTCCATGCATCGGATGGCTGAACAAGTCCTCCGAAGGAAAGGTCTTGAACATATTTTTCCGAGCATAGACCATTTTCCGACTCGTTTTGCAGTTCTTGAGTGTGATTACCTAAATCCGGGAAATTTGTCTTGAGTCCTCGAGCTATAAATCCAGCTACATATTCTGCGCCATCAGCTTCCTCCAAAGTTCGTTCAGTATGAACAAACTGCCACGGCTCGAGTTCCTCATCGTTGTCACCGTAGTCTTCGATGCTGTTCAAAGAATTTCGTGCTTCATTACTGCAGTCCTTTTTTTTCCTTAACATTTTCGCCATGATGTAATCTTCATCAATATGATTATTTTGCGTATTCTGATTTCGTTTAAGTTGATTTATGTTTTTACCCAGAAAAACCAATCGCAAGCGATCCAGAGCCTGTAATGGCGTAGGATGATCATGTGTACCACCGTTTAATCTGAGAATTGCAATCGATGAAATCCTGATTCACTTTATAGGTCATAATGAGGACAACATCGAATTGCATATGCATCATAATCAGCAACTTTTTCACAGACGTTATGGACACCAAAATCGCCTTCTGGAAAGTCTTAAGAAGAAGAACAAATTAAATAAGTATTTGATTTCGATATGTGGAATTTAGTTGAATAAATCAACAGATGGAATTTATCATTTAATCTAGTTAGAGTAAACATTTTTCAATTCGAGTTTTAAGCTTTTCATTGCCTTTAAGTGTGTGGCTTTCGGTAAGCACAGGCGTTGCAACGTTCTCATTACTCGCATCAATTCTGTCATATCATCGAGAATACGGTTTTGGTTTTCTAAATCCATCCCATAACATTTTTTGCTAGGCGCATTTTGTTTGATTTGATAAGAATTCATGACATCGAACCAAAGGTTGACTTTTTCGATGATTTCGGCCAGTAGCATAGCCTCTTCATATTCTCCGAAATGGCGTCGCAAATTCACAGCCGTTGTATGACTTAACAGTTCCGCAGCAAGTCTGACGTTTTGCCTCTCAGCCCCAATTACTTTAATATGTTTTACCGATAGTTTAAACATGGCGTTCAATTCCACGTTTCTGAATTGTGGTTGCTCTCTTGAAAGTGGTTTTTGTAAAGTTGACGCTTTTTCGACCAACAACTCCAAGATTTTTTTTGTGACGAGTTTGCCTGTTAAAAAAGAAAAAATGTTGGTTCTATAAAATCCCACTATTATGCGCAGCATTTTATTGCGATTTTATCTAAATTTATATTATTTTTTTCTCTTCCGTGAAATACCATAAGTTCGCACAATTTGGTATTTTTGTTAAATTGTAGTGTTGTGATGTTTTCTTAATTTATATTATTTGCATACACTATAGTCAATAATATAAAACTCAATATTTATCTCAATTCAAGTCAGTAATCTATACCTAAATATACATCTTAATCTCAAAGAAAATGCTTTACAGATCTCTTGTGGCGTCCGTACCACTTTGTTTTTCAAACCTAACATGAAGTTCGTTTGATTTAATGACAAGAAATTCAGGAATTATGAACGGATTCTATTCTGAATTACACATTTTGGAACGTCCTGCATTTCGTGGCAAGCTTTTCGCAGTGTTGCGTTGTTGTTTGTTAAATGTTCGATACATTTATCGTTCGATTGTACCATGGCATTCAGTCCTTTGATTTGAGAATTTCGTCTTCTGGGCTATGAAGAAAATAAACTGTTATAAGCATACATAGGGAGACGTACCTTATTTCCGGCATTTTGATTCACTTCACCATGGGTTTTTTTTCTCAAACCTGTCGGGCATAAAATTACCAACAAGATTCTTTGTATAAAAGTGCATCTTATGGCCAAGACTAATTAGTCAACAACAAAAAACCATGACGAAGAGAATCATGTCGCACTGTGTGCTCAATTTAATATATTTAAAAGTTATAGTGTATTATTATACCTGCATTCGTAGATTTTTGATTGTTTGACGTTGGTGCGCGATTATGGAGTGTAGTCGTTTTACTGTTCCTCGTTTGATATTTTGTTCATCATTTATCCTTGTGATATGAACCATGGACTCAAATATGGTTTTAAAAGTCGAATTCGATGACAAGCTCGAGGTTAACCTGCCATCCACACCTGATGCAGGTTTTATTTGCTGGAGCACATCGTGTTGTTGTTGTTTATAAGGTTCAGCTCCAGTGATAGCATCACAAAGCAATTTAATATTATACTCCGGATCTTCATCGGCCATGCATGAAGGTTCTTTATCATGCAAAAGCGAACTGTGAAGTTGAGGATCGAATGACGTCAGCTCAAAGAAGTCCGATTCCGTAATGTCATCGTTTCGGATTCCGTTTGATGACTCTTGATGGCATTGCTTATTTTGCTCAGAGATATTCGAGTCACTTGCAGCACGAAACACTGGATTCCGCATAAGAATTTCTTCCATGCAATGTGGTATTTTTTTACATTCTACAGTTTCCTTTTCGGACTGTTCCAACAATTGGTTTACCAGCTCTGAGCGAGACTTTTTTTTCCATACGCTTTGCACGTTCCGATAAATTTGCTGCATCGGGAGTCGGATTCCAGATTGATGGAACAGCTTAAAATGAACGAAGGATACTAAATGTAATGTTGTTTAAGAAAACAAGAAGAATTAATTTACCATCTCGTTTAAGGTTGCGGCGTTTTATGTCTGGATCATGCATGTTATAAAAATCGCCTTTTGAAAAATGATTGGAACAAATAAAAAGTGATTTGTTCCTCTGCTGACCACAAAACAACAACCACTTTCTTCTTCGAACTTCATCCTTCGGAAGTGCGTGTAATTTTACGGAAAGGCTATTCTTGTTAATACCGTAACTTGTTACGGCATACTTTTTTACTGCACATCGAACCATTACTCTATTAATTCAAGTGGAAAGAGGACACATTATTTGGAAAAAATCAAAATATTGATCACTTTGTTTACGCAAACCGAACTTAAACAAGGAGATTGACGTCACCACTTCGATGACCTTCGATGATTTGCTATGCGATACAAAAACACTATCATGGGACACTAATATTACTACATATTTCATCATTTCACTAATACATGCTAGCTCTTTGGGCCGGACCTTGTATAAACGTCATTGGTCTAGGATAACACCAACAATCAATATGCAACTAGTGATTTGAACTTGGTTCACTGTTGTAGAACCCCTTGGTCCGAAATACACCTTGAAGTTAGCACCTTGCTGTACATATTTTCGCCTTTGTTTTGATTTGCTGTGTTATTTTGACAGAATATTTGAGAGTGTGTTCGTGTGAGTTCATTATTAGGGGCGCATTATTGAGGAATCCAACTTGAAAAAAGAAGAAGACACCGAGTGGTGATAAATCTGAGAGCTCCCATGTTAAACTATAGGACGAAACTTTTAAAATGCTTCTAGAAAATTCAAATGAAATTCTAATTAAAAGCGGTTTGTTGTGATGTAAGAAAAATCCAAAACTTCTCAATAAAGACATTTTCAGCAAAATAAAAATAAAATTAAAATAATGCCCCTATTATACAGTTTTGGATTTTTCTTACATCATACAACAAACCGCTTTTAATTTAATTTCATTTGAATTTTCTAGAAGCATTTTAAATTTTTTTCTAGAAGCATTTCAAATCATAATATCCGCCTAAATGCAGTGATCACCGATGAACACTAAAGTTCAACCAATAATTTGCATTCAATCTATTGCCCACGATAACACCTTAATTGAATCCTTCTGATTACTTCAAAACCAATTCAATTGATAACACAAACAAATACGTCTTGAGCTCCATATAGCTCCTTTATTGCGAAGGGCAAAATACAGTAGGTATTTTCATCTTTAGAATGCATTTAGAGACTTTCGTGAAGTAACAATAAATATACGTAACAAACACGTGTGCAAATCTTATCCGTTAAACGCTTTCTTTTTCTTTCTTTCTTTCTCTCTCTCTATCTCTCGTTCCCGTTTAATCTCAGTGGCTTCTCTTCGGTAAAATATGTATAGAGTAAAAAGCGTATATAAGTAGTTCAAAAAACGGTCCTATATCATTGAATTCAATTTAGTTACTCTGGACTTCCGAGCAGTGAGAACGGATTGGAAATTTTGGACCCAACCGGTGAGAGCGTTGAATTGCCTTCTTCGTCCTCCTCGTTGTCGGCGTCATTGCTAGCAGCACCAGCGACATCCTCCGTGTCCGTGTCCGATATGTAGTCATCGTCGTCTTCCTTCTCATTGTTCTCAGCTAAAGCCTGAATTTCCTTAACCGCCGTCAGTTCGGGGTCCGACTGTAGCTGTTCCAGCATCTGGTGAAAGCCCGGAGGTTTGAGGGAGAGAGTAATTTTCCCATCCAGTGCCATTCGTAGGATGTGATTAGCTGCTCGGTAAGTGTCTGGACGGGCTGTTTTAGCGGTCAGGAAGCCACGTTTGATGGCCCACGCATCGCATACATCGATGGCAGACCATTCCTCGTTAGCATCGTTGGAGGGATGCTTCAATGTGAGTAGCTTCGGCAGATCTAACGATTCCGCTAGGAACTTGATAGAGGCATAAGGTTCTCGCAGCTGAGCGATTGGATAGCTTCCCATGAGAACTTGAAGCTTCCGTGGAATGGCAGACGGAAATACAAGACCGGGGCAATCACAGAGACGGACAGTATTGGTTAGGAAGATCGTTTGAAAGTGCTTTGTGTGACCTGGTGTTCTACTAACCGAGACCACTTTTTTACCCATCACAGCGTTGAGCAGGGAGGACTTTCCGACATTGGGAAATCCGATGCAGCCAATCGTGAGCACCCCGTCTTTGAACTTTATGTGCTCTTCGAATGAGAAATCCTTCTCCTCTTCGTGAGTTCTTTCCACCTCGAAAGGCTCATCATCCTCTCCATCCACATCCATTGGGGCATTTCGCTCTTCAAGGATTTTCTGCTGCCACGAACTGAGATCTACCTGATCTCCTGCGAATTCCCGACAAATATTGTAGATCTGGTTGGCTCCCTCGGCGGCCATACGCATTCGACCCTTGCGTCTACGAATCTTCAATCCATGTTTGCTTTCCTGCTTTCCTCGCAGGTTGTACGAAGGATAGGACGTGAACAGGACAACTTTTATATCTTTGTACGTTTGCTGGAAATACCGTTTCCAAGCAAGAACCGCTTCCGGTTCCACAAGATCTACCTTGTTAATCACCAGCATCATACCTTTTCCGAGATCTTCCGTTACATAGTGATACAAAGAGGGAGGAAACATCAACGTCTAAAAAAATACAATACTAGAAAATGTCTCATTATCTTGGAAGCCTTTTGAGCAACTCTCACCGGAAAACGTGCATCTACAATAACTAGCACTATATCGGACAACTCGAGCACCCTCCAAAGCTGACGCCAAGTTTCTAAGTTGAGCTCACAGAAGCTTAGAGATTTCATATCATCGTAATGACTTTTCTCCATGTATGTGATGTACTTCTGCGAAATCGAATATAGGTAAATGACCCAGAACTCACAGCGTTCGTTAAAAAAAAAGTACTCACAAAAAAATAACGATTCTCATTACTATCCAGTTGCTCCTTGGACATTTCGTAGTTCCACTTGGGTCGCTTGGGAAATTCGTAGCCAACAAAGTAGTTGTCGGCCAGTTCAAGCTGTTCCGGTTGGCATGGGACCAGCGGCTTTAGAGCTTCCTCCTTCATTTCTCGCAGTTGTTTGCCGGTTTCCCGATGGAACTGCAGCACGTACCGGTTAGCCTTGCTGCGAGGATCTTTCAATGGTTGGAGGTTTATCTTCTCCACATTCTCGTGGAACGTCTTCGGAAAGTCACTGTCCTCGCTGATATCACTCGATTCCTCATCGCGCAACTTCCGGATAATGTTATGCGACGTGCTCGCTGGAATACATATCCACAGGTATATGTTTAAGTATTGTTACGAAATCATTTTGATAATTACACCGAACCGGGGTAGCTATCCGATGACGTTTTTGAAAATTTTATTCCCGAAGTTATACTCACATTTTGCATGCTTTTTGGCTAGAAGTTGCTGTTTCTTTTGCTTTCCGCTGAACGGAACTTTCCTCCGACCTTGAGGCATCGTTGAATACTCAACTTTATTAGCAAAACAAAATTAAAATTTCAACGTTTCTGTTTATTTGGCACTCCCTTTTGCACAGCACGAAATAATTTCAATCAAAACAATCGGTACATTCGGCTCGCTAGCAAAACGATGAAAACACGCAATAGATTGAAGTTGACTACGGAATCATAACTCTTTACTCGTAGCAAGATCTCGTAAGGCGAACGTCAGTCATTATGTGCGCGAAACTTCGAAACTTCTACAAATTTGAACCCTCTCGCTCTAGCGGAACTGTCAGGAATAATTTGTCATCAGCGATCAACACTGATGGAAAAATACATCCGAAATTCGCACTCGGACCAGGGATGCCAGGTGTTTAGGGAAAAAATCTTCACCAAAACTTCCAAAAAGTCTTCATGCTGTGAAAAAATTTGTATCAGTTACACACGGAGAAAAGTACGTTGGCCATGGGTATGTTAACGACGTTGGGTATAATAACTAACTTTTGGAGACTACAAAAGTGAGTGATTTAACCCGACGGTCTCACATTCACGCCCACTAAAGACCTGTTATACCAGTTTACCCAAGCTTAACTTTGGGAGTTAAAATGACTATGACAGTCGAGGGGTACGCCACTTTGCGATTTCACATTGGATCGTTGAAAATCCTTCTCAAATTCACACAAAACAACCATCGCTTCCCCTATCGCCATTAATCGCAACAGTATTATGAATCGCGAAATTAATCGCGTAATCGTGTTCATCGTCACCGATTCTTACTCGAATCGTGAGCAAAGTTATGGATGTCTGGCAGCTATGACATTCATATTCGAGCTACCGTTTTCTTTTCTGGCAACAGTGTCGAAATTTGTTTTGATTAATTCGAGCAAGTGAATCCAAGCAAGCAATTTTTCCGAAACAAAATCAGTAGTTTTGTTTACGTTTGTTTCGGTGCTAAAAAAAACCATTACTATCATCGCTTGACTATCGAATGAGTTTAGTTTGTCAAGTTTGCATCTACAAATCTCGTGTAACTGTTGTCGTAGATTGTTGTATTATTCAGTACCATTGTTTCTTTAGCATTTTATGTGATAAAAATAGGAAATATGAATGCGTAATAAATAAATAGTTCCGATTCCAAAAACTTTCTGTTTTAGCCACAAGATTGTTCTGCTGGTTGCGTCCCTAAAGAGTGCCTACGAATAAATTGCACTAGTATCAACTGCTTCTACATGGATGTTGTTTTATTTCTATGCTTCTATATGTTTTCTGTATCATGTATTAAAGTCTGACAGGTTGTTATCACTCTGATAATGGTCTCGTATTAAATAAAGTATGATGGGTACTCTGATTTCTGTTTAGTCGAAGTAGTCACTGATCCTAGTTATTAGGGCAACTTTGTCCATGGCATCTCTTCTTCGTGCAACTAATCTCTGGGATCTATTTCTAGCAAAGAAAGACCAGCCTTTTGCTTTCACAGCCCCCGCCATTTTCATCAGCAAGGCTCTCTCTCCACTCATTATATTAAAATCTTCTGGTTTCTCTATACTTCTCTATACTTTCTCTATACTAGGTTCTCTTCTTCGTGCAACTAATCTCTGGGATCTATTTCTAGCAAAGAAATACCAGCCTTTTGCTTTCACAGCGCCCGCCATTTTCATCAGCAAGGCTCTCTCTCCACTCATTATATTAAAATCTTCTGGTTTCTCTATACTTCTCTATACTTTCTCTATACTAGGTCCCGTGCATGGAGATTCACGAGCTCTGGAAATTTACATATACCAGCCTCCATTCTACTGATTTGCTCTTCGGTGAGGTCGTCCAGGGGCTGGTTTATGACGCCTGTTCTCTCGACCATGTTTTTAAGGTGGGTTGGTGTGGTGCTCTGGAGAAAACCGTCAACTTTCTTCAACACGGACACGATACTGATGTCGACTCGCCTGGCAGTCTAACGCAGAAAAAGCAACGAAAAAAAAATCCGAAGCATGGATAGTGAATACTGCGATTTTCTTACGATGTCAGGAGAAAATTTTACTGATTTAATATTTAGAAGCGAGAAATGTCATTTTATTTCTGGCAGTTCTGGTTGTCCAATTTTTCCAGCAGTTCCATTCAGTCAGCGATAATTTTTATTCTGATCACATCGTCATCGCGATTGATCATGCTAATCGCATAAAATGCTTTCAGCAGTCATCATCGTGGAAATTGTAATGCCAGGAAAACTTTAGCTAACGCTCATCATGGGAGTTGCAGCCCCCTCGATGACAGTATAATTTTCAACCGACTATGACCATGGACAAAACAACCTTACAAACAAAGGCGATTCAAAATTTACTATAAGGCCGGAATAGTCCTTGTTACCATGACCACAGTCCAGGGTTGAAATTCAACCGAGTTCGATTTTATTTTCTGAGTGTGTGTGCTAAAAATTATTACGTATTTTTAAATCGGCCTGACTAGTTTGTGAATAAGAATTTTAATAAAATTTGCCCTCCATGAACCTCTGCATGCTAAGATTAGGATACCTAAAATAAGGTATAAATTTTACCCAAAATTAGGTATTGTTGACAGTACCCAAAATATCGTTAAAATTAAACGATAATAAACAGTTATTTTTGCTGATATTTAGGTAATGTTCACTTTCCAATGTTGGACGTTATTGTTTACCAAAAATTGATGCTAAGCGGTCGCCATATTTTTCCAAGTGAAAACGTAAATAGTTTTCTTATAATCTTAGTTTAATCATGTTCAAATCATTGAAGCAATAACTTAAGGGGACCCTCCCCTGGATTTGGGCAAAAATAAGGCAAAGTTTGTATTTTTTTTGTGGGAGAATGAAAAAGCGTACAAACTTCCGGTTTTGACGATTAAATTTGATTATTATTCAAAATTTCAAAGAAATAAAAAAATTGTGCAAATTCAAAATGGTGGCTACAAAATGGCGATTTCTCAAAACCATGTTTTCGAATCTAATAGATCAAGCCCCGGGCTTGATCTATTAAACCGATTCCCTCCATCAAATAACTGCTTGAAAGGTTATAATTTTTTGAACTTAGCATTAATAATCAATTATTTATACTTTTTGAACACGGTTGAAATAAAAAAAAGTAGCGAAAAATTAAACTTTTCAGTTCAGTGATTACACTATGCAATGATTTTAAGTTAAAATTGTCTGAAATTTAGTTCAAGCCGTAGCAAATATCATTATCTTTCAGAAATAATAACTAGATTTGATTTTTTCCCACTACAAGAGGCTGCAGGCTTGAAGTTGTCGCCCCATGTTTTGCGCGCAGAGGCTTACGGAAATCGCCATTTTGTAGCCGCTATTTTGAATTTTCACAATTTTTTTATTTTTTTGAAATCTTGAATAATGATCGAATTGATTCGTCAAAACCGAAAGTTCGTACGCCTTTTCAATATTCTACAAACAAAATACAAACTTTGCCTTATTTTTGCCCAAATCCAGGGGGCATTCTTTAAGCATTCTTTTTTTTTTGTTCTAGCTCCGACGGATCCTTCTGGAGAGCATTTGGTGCAGAACGGTGCGACTTGTCAATGCCAGTAACATTTACTCAAATTTGAGTGACTCCACTATTGACGAAAATGAGTCAAAAACGACTTAAAACTGCGACTTTCTGTCTCTCGTGCTGCTACAAAATCTTTCACACGTTCGTTTTGTGCGCTCTTCGAAAACGTGAGACGCACTCTTGAAATTGGGTGAAGCATTTGTCTATTTTCCACTGCTCTGTGTATATCGACCATTTCGACAATCCCTGGCGAAGTAATTTTTTTTAAATCACCTGGCATCCCTGCTTAAAGTTGACGCGGGAGTTGACGTTTTCGAATTTACATAGAATTTGTGATGCGCGAATGCGTCTGGTTCGGCGTACGTTTCGTTAGATCTGATTGCTGATTTGGTGCTCCAAGGTGTTGTCTATATTCTCCGTTGATATTTCAAGCTGAAAAGGGAACAAAACCCACATCCACATTGGTGGTTAGTCGAATTCCGTTTTTCATAGCAATTACCATCGCAGCGCGCAATGGTAAAGTTGTGCTGCATCCCGATATGCCCCAATTCAAAAGCCGACAGAGGGGTCGCTTGCTTTCCGTTCCCGCATGATCCAGACCTCCGGACCAAATGGATCGATTTCGTTGGCGGCAATCCAGACAAGTTTCGCTGGAGAGCCAAGTTCATATGCTCGGAACACTTCATGCAGCTGGAATTGTTCGAAGCCGATGGAAAAAAGTTGCTGCTCGAGGGGGGTGAGTATTTTTTTTTAGATGTGTGGTGTAGTGTGTTAGTCTAAAATTTCTTGTTACCTGGGTAGCGGTCCCAATGGTTTACTCTCCGGAGGAGGATGATGATGATGAGTTGATGGACCGAGATGATGTGATGGTATCTGAGGAACAGTCGACCTCTTCGGCCAAATGTAAACCAAGCACGGTGACTTCGGAAAGCACTGAGGGTGTAGAGGACGTTACGGTTATAGACGAATTCCAACTGCGTTCGCTATTCTGTCGGATGTGTCTTAAGAAGGCAGACGGATTGATACCGTTCAACTCGAAGCTGCATAATGCCAACATGCTAGACATAATCTACACCATAACGGGGTTGAAAATCGAAATAGGTGGGGAGCTCCCGAACAAAATTTGTGCCGCTTGCGTCGGAAAAGCGGATTTGGCCTTCAACGTTCGGATGGAATTTCTGCATCATGATCGTATTCTGAGGAATTTGAGCCAGAGCAAGCAGCTTCTGTGCCATTATAGATCCTACGACAACCATCGATACGAGTCAAAAAGCCTAAATCAATCTTACCTAAGCAGTTTGTTGAGCAATGTTAAACAGGAGGTGGTAGGTTGATGCAGCTTAGTCGTTTTTATACATGAGTGGATTAATTAATTTTTGTTTGTTTGTCAGATTGTCGAAGAGACGATGTTAGGCGACACTTCCAGTCTCCCTAGTGTACCAATTTCTAAAAAGCAGGAGAGTGAGATGACGATCAAAACAGAAAAACTTCTTCCTACAAAGGAATTTTCATCTGCAGCAACAGAAATCGAAGTTCTGGATGAACTGGAAGAGGAACATTTATATGATGAAGAGGATCTAACTCTAGACGGAATTTCAGCGGAAGCTCAATCAGCTGAGGATATCTCACTGCAGAAGAGCGCGCCTATCGTAAAGCACGACAACTCAGCCAATGAGTTTAAGTTTGAAATTGAAACGGATTCAGAAGAAGAGAAGGATTCAGCGCCAAAGTATGTGTATTCTTGGAAGGAACTATATAAACCGAAACCTACCGTCAGAACTACGAATCGAAAAATCGTTGAAGCTCGTCCCAAACCAAAATTAGTTCCCAATACCTGCTACATCTGTGACACTGCACATGACGATGCGGACACATTGGAAGCCCATATGGAGCAGCATGTTTGCGTACTTCCGTATAAGTGCGAACAGTGTAGCACAGAGGAAGTTCCTCAGGTGCTTAAGTCTCTGGTGAGTCTGAACAAGCATCTTCAAACCCATCTGTATCCGTACCCTTGCGACTACTGTCCCTTGCGGTTTTTGACACAGCATTCCTATGCTGATCATATGCAAAGGGTGCATGAAGCCGGTGAAGGAGACGGCTTCACGTGTGATTACTGTGGCCAATATTTCAATAAAAAACGAGCGTTCTACAATCATTTGTCCAAGCACAAGGCCCTCGAAGAAGGTGAGTGTTGCACGAGCGTGTTTTGTTTTGAAGACCAATTAATCGCGTTTTTATTTCTATCATATCTAGGAAGATACAAATGCGAACATTGCGGCAAAGTATTCGGCTGTAATTCTCTTCTTAGACGCCACGTACGGATTCATACCGGCGAGAAGCCGTTCGAATGCAAAAAGTGTGGCAAACGCTTTAATCATGAAGCCAACTTCCAAAACCACAAACGGCTCCACATCGGCGAAAAGGCTTACATTTGCACGGAGTGCGGCAGAAACTTTCACAATGGAACCAGTCTGCGGTACCATATGGCCGAGCATTTCCCGGATGATCCGCGCTACCGTGCTCAACAGTCCGTCTCACGCCCTCGCTACAACACCGACTACAGCAACGTAAACGTTAGAACGGATTCCTCCGGAATCAAGCAATTTATTTGCGATTTCGAAAACTGCGACTTTGTAACCGATTTGTATCGGACGTTCTTCTATCATCGATCGATGCATCTGAAAAGGTTCCAATGCGAAATCTGCGAGAAGCGTTTCCCAATGAAATGTTATCTAGTTAAACACATCGAGGTCGCACACGAGGGAAAGATCCCAGAGAAGAACCTTCCCTGTCCTTACTGCCCGAAGATGTTCAGCTGCAAGCAGAAGCGAAGTATACACGTTGACATTCACGAGGACAATCGCCGACACAAGTGCAAGTACTGCGAGAAAGCCTTCGTGCAGAAGACCAATTGCCGGGCCCACGAGCGGATTCACACCGGTGAGCGGCCGTACGTTTGTCGCGCATGTCCGGCTGCTTTTATAACTTCGTCCGGGCGGAAAAAGCACGAAAAGACGCATCCAGGCATGGATCTTCTATCGGACCAGCAGGAAGAACAGGACAATGCCTCAAGGGACGACATCGTAGTAGATGGAGACACCTATGAGGAGTTCTGCGAAGAGGAGGAAGTTATGGATATGGAAGAGGAATTGGTTGAATATGCTCCGTTGGGCTAGGTAAGTTTCAATTTTTATTACTTGAGGAAGGAAAGGGAAAACAGTGCTGAATAATTCTATGCCAGGTAGAATATAGTGTAGGCAACATTGAACGGTTGAATCTTTTAATCCTTTCGGCCAAGTTGAAGAAGTTCTTTAAGGTTTCCGGGTTTTCCACGGGGATTATATTTCATCTAGTATATCCAGAACAATGAGCATTTGATCAACCGAATCGAAGGGTAGCTGAAGGGTAGCTACTCAGCATCGATTCAGTTCAGCCGCAATACGCTCTCTTATTGTCATGCGTGAGAATGGGTCCACAAAGAATACTCTCTCTGTTCATGTTTGTTTTCATCCTCGTCGGCTATTTCTCATTCACTGAGTCACCACCTCTCCCATCCAAGCAAGTTGCCTGAACACCGTTTTCGTGATTTCGGCAGCAGTTTGACTCACAGATGATACACATCGACAAAGAATGCCTCGGTACGATCGCCGCGATGGAATCGTTGCGATACGATGCGAGTTGTCCTACGCTGAGTTATTGCTATAAACGTCACGTGAAGCATTTTTATTGTAGTAATTAATATTCATTGCATAAAAAATCATTATTTTTAGTATTATGAATTACAGATGTGAATGAAAATGCGGATCATTAATACGTACTGCGTGGTTAATGGTGACAAAAAATGGAAAAATTATATAACTGTCGACATAACAGTACTCTTTACACCAGATGCGACCCATTAAAACAGATTGCAAAATAAATACATTGCTCTTCCTTTAAACTGCTTAGTCCCTTTGAGGTATCGCAAAATCCTCTTGGCCGCTGTCCAATATGGAAGGCCCGGATCGCTGCAAAATGAACTCACCACCCAACAAACATCGGTGTTGTATTAGAGCTTGTTCAAACAAATTTGGAGAAGCTATTCAGCTATTCTAGAAGAAACAGCTGAATAGCTTCTCCAAATTTGCTTGAACAAGCTCTAATTCAACACCGATGTTTGTTGGGCATGCTTACCGCGATGACTGATGTCTGGCCTCGTGCACTGTGCGATGAACTGAAGACCTCCAATCTACTCGCTAAATGGAACTTCCTTCATCCTTTCACGTTCCCCCTCATTTCGTGGGCTCATTGTTTTCAACAGTCGCTGGTTCGCGTCCAGCGGGGTCGATGGAAATAGCGTCGTCGGTTCTGGAGACTCGCAGTCCCAGAATCTGCTTGGCTTGGCATAGGTCCTTCATCCGGAACTCGTTACATAACTGCTGCTTCACATCGTTGGAGAACAACAGAAAGTCGTCGACGTAGACTGCCACGATGATGATCTTGCCACTTTCTATCTTGTAATACACGCTCGTAT
The DNA here is from genome assembly GCA_034211315.2 of Aedes japonicus. NCBI lineage: Eukaryota > Metazoa > Arthropoda > Insecta > Diptera > Culicidae > Aedes > Aedes japonicus. The sequence goes on from JASCZW010008016.1 coordinate 35,337, forward strand.
CGCTTCATCCCCATCCGCTTTAGCTAGTGGTCCAACTTGATATTCCATACTCTGCCGGCCTGCTTGAGGCCGTAAAGGGCCTTCTTCAGTCGGCAGACCTTCCTGGGTGCGGCTTCGTTCCGGAATCCTCCCGGGTCCTCCATGTATATCTCCGCACTGTCCATGTATATCTCCGCTTTTGAGGAACGCCGTCACACCGTCCATCAATTCCCTATAGTCCACTCCTTTCACTTGCGAGAATCCTTTTCTCACAAGTTTTGCCTTGTAACGTTCGATCGTGCCGTCCGCATTGGTTTTGATCTTGAAGACACACTTGTTCTCCAGAGCTTTTCGTCCCTTCGGAAGATCCACCAGACACCACGTCTCGTTTGCGCTCAACGCATCGAATTCTGCCTCCTCCCGGAATTCTGGTTCCGGTTGTCCCGGGCTAGCGCTTTCTGCAGCGTATCAGGGTCCTTGGATACCTGTGGAATGTATTCCGGCGAGAGATGGTGGCCGTTATCGGAATAAAAATTCAACTAGCCTTGGACTGGGCGCTCCCAGTCACTGTGCCCAGTTGCGTGTTGCATTCCAACAGCTACTTCTTTCAAGTGTGACAGGAGCGCAGTGCTGTCCAAGCTCCCGTGCTGCGAAACACGTTCTCGTCCTGGTCCTCGTTCATCTCGTCGTCGATTCTGGAGAGTTTCAAACTTTTGAGGCAAGACACTGTATGTAACCTTAAAATCTGCATACTTGCCTGGAAATTGGCGCTCCCTCACCCTGCGCCTCATCGTAGGATGCTGAGAAAAATGCGAGGGGAGCGCAAGCGGTTGTTGCGGATCCTGTCCGCCGACGTCGTCGTACTGTCATTCTCCCTCTCTGCGCTTCTGATATCTACGTCAAAGTCAGCAACGGCCTGTGGCTTGTTGACCACGGGAACCTGTTGACCGCCATCCATGAACTCTTGCTGATCAACTCTCGTAAAAACCATCGGTTGGACGGTCTAATCGGTGTCTTCCGGTACCGGAACCTTCGCTACCTGACGCTCATCCATTGTTACCACATTCCGACTTTCCAAAACTTGATTGTTCTTCGGGTTGAACATTCGATAGGCCTTGGAACACTCCGACTTGAGGTCCCACTTCGCACGCTTCACCTGCGTCACGTAAGCCATCGATCTTGATCCAAATATTCGTAGATTCTACAGATCCGGTTTCCGTCCTGTAAACTTCTCGAAAAGAGTAACGGAGATGCCCTCCGTCGGTGACCGGTTGATTAAGTGAACGGCTGTCGACGCCGCTTCGGCCCAAAATCGTTTGTCCAACTTGCCGTCAAACATCAGACTTCTCGCTCGCTCCTGAATCGTCCGGTTCATGCGCTCAGCCAACCCATTTTGCTCCGGATTGTGAGGCACCGTCGCCTCGTGACGAATACCGTTCGCCTTGAGAAAGTCCTCGAATTACTTACCGGTATACTCGCCGCCGTTGTCGGTTCGCAGACACTTCAACTTCTTCCCAGTCTGGGTTTCGGAGTAGGCCTTGAACTCTTTGAACGCCTCGAACACATCCTTCTTCGCCTTCAGAAAATAGACGAAGGTCAATAAAGGTGGTGAAATACTTGTTCCCGCTAAGGGAAGGCTTTTCCATTGCTCCGAATGTACAACCTCGAGAAGATCGCTTGCCCTCGTGTCACCGGATTTGAACGGTAACCTCCGATGCTTCGCCTCGATGCAAGGGACACAGGATGACATCGTCCCGCCTGAGATGTCCCTGCCGACCACCATGCCAGGTAATCGCTTCACGCTGTTCACGTTAAGATGTCCCAGTCGCCGATGCCAAATATCCAGACTGGTGGCTGAACGTGCCACACGCGCACTTGGTTCACCGTGGCGATGACTTCTCCCGTCGATTCGTCCTTGATCACACACGATTCCATCGAGAAATTGACGCAATAGCCCTTCTTGCTGACCTACAGAAAGGAAATTTATTGCGAGGTCTGGAACACAGAGCACGTTAGAAATATCTAGACTACAGCACTCACCTTCCACACCAGTATCCAGCTCGACGTTCCCCGTGGCCACAACCGGTATCTCGGAAGTGTCAACCATAAAGATGGACTATGACACCTGCTTGGCGCCAACCAGAACACTTTCGTCTCTGCACATATGATCTCCGGCTCCAGAGTCCAATATCCATTCGTTCAGGGAGTTCCTCTTCTTACACGCCAAGAGTGCCTTCTTTTTCATGCTCCGGGAATTCTTCTCATTCTTGGTCGTCGACTTCTGTGGACACTCCGACGCGTAGTGACCGACTTGTCCATCTTCCTGCTACTTTACTTCGGACCAGTCGTTAGTGCCCCGCTTCAACCGCCAGAATCTTCGACTTCATTCAGTCTGCCGTCCACTTGGTACCAGATGCGTCCATTCCCATGACCATCGGCTCGTATCGCTTCGGCAACCCCATCATGAGAATCAGCGAAATCCATTCGTTGTTGAGGGGGAAACCGATCTCCTGCAGCTTCTGGCTTGTGGTCAAAATTTCATCCACATACTCCTCCTCGGAAGAACAGTCTTCGAGCTCCAACCGCATCAACTTCCGCAGCAGGCCAATCTTCCGATACTTTCCGCTGTCCTGGAAGACGGTCCGAAGGCTGTGCCAAGCTTCTATGGCTGTTCGGGCATTTTGGACTAAACTGTAATTATACCTTTCGATACTGAGGCAAATTGTTGCCAAGGCAGGGTCCGACAAATCCTCGCTGATCTGTACATCGCCGGGGAATTCACAGCTCGCCAGGTTCCCTCCTTGATCATTACCATCCGCATTCCGAACGCCCACGCCGCGTAGTCGTCACGATCCTTCAGCAGCATTGCTCTATCCGTGGTAACCACCCAAGTAACCACGAGGTTGTAATAGCATGCATATATAGGGCATATGTATTACGTCTAGTGCATCATTGAAGTTGGATTAAAGCTGAAAAGGGCCCCATAAGATCGAACTAATGTAATGCCATAAAACATTGCTAAAGTAGCATCACTACATTCTTAATTGGTAATGCATCACTACACTCTTAAGCTAATTTAACGCTTCATTACTTGACAACAGTTGAATTGATGCGATCCCGCATTGCTGATGTTGATTTTGGGTTGAATAAGTGCTAAAATATAATGCTTGCGGTTACTTGGGCAGTGTTATACTGGGTGTATGTTGAGATTTTTCTTAGGATCGTAACCAATCGGCTCGGGTTTTCCAAAAAATCAAACACGGTGTCAAAAGCAAAACACGATCTTGTACACTCGTGTCGCTTTCATTGCGTTGCGGGTACATATTTAAGCACGAAACTAAAGTACTGAATTACAGCAACATGGTGATGTGTTTGCAGTCAACTTCGGCTCTCGTGCAGAACGGTCTCGTGTTTTTACCAAGGCTGCCGTTTGGTAAGTATCAGGGGATTCTTATTTTTCTCACTTCATCAGTTACACTTCGTCAATATTTTAAAATACTCCTTGTTCTTCCTTCAACTGTTCAGCTCTCCTGCTCTCACTGATTTCGGTATTTTCTGAGAATTTTCATTCGTACGGCAAGGGAACACCACAAACACCAAATAAAAGTAATTAAATCACACCTTAAACTTTAGTCAAACGGATGTCACTGTCGCACTGTCAATGCATTGCTCTCCTGCCACATTTTCACCATTATACCATCATTTAATCGGCAAAAAAAACTGCTCCAAAGCTAATTTTTCTCTGACCGTCTGTTCGAACGTGAGCTATCGCTATGATTTCTCTGAGGGCAGTTGCTCCTTGTATCGTGAAACAGATATCAAATGAACAACAAAAATAATCGAATGCTTTCAAGAACTGGCTGTGTTATTGTTAGAATAGATTAGATGAGATAAAGCCCGATTCAAAGTAAATTTGGACGCATTCAAGTGATCATAACTCAAGAATTAAACAACATACACGGTTGTTCAAAACGTCAAACAAAATGGTATTTATTTAGCTTTCAAACGATATATAACAAGTTATTACATTTCATCGTTTTGAACGAATTGTCGCACTTTACTTGTGATCGATGCCATTACAGGGTGGCCACAGACTCGGGAAAATCGGGAAATGCGGGAAAAATGCGGGAATCCAAAATCATCGAGAAATATGCGGGAAAAAATCGGGAATTTCAAAACGTATCGGGAATTTTTGTCATGTGGAAGCAACCATACTAACGTCCTTTTCAAAAGATTCGAGTAGTGTTTTTGTCATCTACTCGGTCCAACGATCTCATTAACGGAATGAACCAGTGTTGGACATTGGCATGTGAATCATTTTCTGCTGGCTTTGATCAGCCTGTTCAAAAATGCACCGCTTAGAAAATCTGACTACACGACTGTGATAGGTGAGGCTTCGCACCTTACTTACTGTAGTTTTTATTTTACTTGATAAGAACTCCTTAGGTGATACTTTTGACTGAAGCATCACTATTGTATGTATTACTGAAATTTTAGGGGTAAGAATAATACGACTGTCATTTTTGAAATACCGTAAAGTCACAATACATTAGTATAATAGAGAAATGGTTGTCACTGCAGTGGACAGAAATCTATTGTGCCGGTCACCTTACAGCAATTGACAAAGACACCTAATGCAGCAGACATTTTTTTATTAGTCCGTTTATTTAAAGGCTCAAACGTACGTAACACTTTGCGGAGCCGATAATCCATATTGTTATAAACAATGCATTGCTTTTTGGTGTTTTTGTTAAACGAATGCTTTTCAAAAAATGGGCTCTGCATTTTTCAACCCCTGTGAATTACAAAATCCGGAGAAATTTGCGAAATTAGTAAATCTGAATTTGTAAGCAAACATTTGAATCGACATTTTTTAGCGAAAAAAAAACAATTTGAAAAATTACTCGATTGTGGTCTTAGTTTAAAAAATTGTGCTCGTGAGAAATTGCCAATTTATTTTTTAAATTAGTTCGTGAGAAATTTCGTTTTTCCACTGAAATCAAAATGAACAAGTTTCTAGAAGAGCGCTACAAATGTTGCCTTCTTTGAGAAGATTTGTGGACGAAGTCCGAATGCAGGAAAAAATAAAGCTGAAGGAAAGAAAGCCGAAGGAAAGTCATCCGAATTTCAAACGCAGCTTTTCGTCGGTATTCCGATTAAACGTGTTCACCATTGTGGTTGATGCGGTAGATGATAAGATGCTGGGACCAAAGTTGAATTTTGTCCTCATGTCTGCATCAATGGTTGAGTCGTTTCCCAGACCTATGGCATCATTTCTTTTCAACGATTTGAAAATGGTTAAGCCCGGGCGGCAAAGCAAAATCATTATTTGAAAGAGAATTGACGGACAGCAATCTTCTGCCAGCCCTTAATATGGAAATTGAGTATACCTCTAAATTGGCAATCAAGAAAACGAGAGAATTTGCAAAAATTTCCGTCTAATACTGTCGATCTATTTACTGTGGTTTCCAAATCTCAATTAACATACCCCTTAAGGTGAAACGGGAGGCAGTCCTTTCTCCATATGAATTATGTGCTAGGTTAACTATCGCTTCACGTTTTTGAGACTAAAAATCACAAACAAAACAAAACTAACAACACTCAAATGGTTAACCAATGGATGCTCCAGTGGAGCAAACACCTGAAATACTAACAGTATTTGAGGTTTATGATTTGAAATGATAGTGATTTGATCCCGTAGGTCCTTAACGCGTTACGTCATCTCTATTAACCCTGATATTATAATTCGCATCATGGACATAGCTCAAAAGCGTCTGGAGCTGTTTAGATAAAGACTATCTCAGCGGTGCAGTTGCTCACAAATTGAAAGAACTGATTGGCCATTCCAAGAAGGAGCTGCCAAATTTGACAACAATTGTTAAAATGGTGCTCATTCTCTCGCACGAAAATGCAACGATGGAGCGAGAATTTTCAATAAATGAAAAGTGTCTGATGCTGAACCAAACTGAAAAGATATTCGGTAACTCAGAGAATTGTCTACAAAGTCTGAACGACGTTGAAATCAAGAAATACTTGCACGTGTATCATTTTGTAGTCGAAAACCTCGAATGCTTTACTATTTTTCATCGATGTTCATGCTTCTTGCAACTTGAACGATCAGTGACTTATGTAGAGCGATTTTTGTTCTCGTTAACAAAATGAGAGACCAAAGCAGGTTACGCAATACGCAAGAAGCTTGATTTGCGGCTGCTTCCCCTACAGTTTGCCAAAATGAAATCAGTCAGAATTTCATATTGAACTATTTCCTCGAAAACATCAAAATTATCAATTAATGCAAATTATATTCACTCATTTTCCCAGTCGGGAAAATTGGGCAAAAAATGCGGGAAAAATTCGGGAATTTTAAAATTAAGATTGTGTGGCCACCCTGCCATTATGATCTGCACAGTCGCTGGTTACACTGTACCAGCGAACTTATTCCACTTTAAACGCATTTGTTGTGCATTTGTTACTCCTTTACCGCATCCTCGAAGTTTTCGTTTGACAATTGCCCAATATTTTTCGATCGGGCTGAACTCAGGACAATTCGGAGGATTAATCTCTTTGGCGAGGAAATCAACATCGTTTGCAGCATGTCATTCTAGTACCTCCTTAGGGTAGTGGCAGCTGGCTAGATCCTGCCAAAACATAACGCTGGTCTTGTGTTGCCGAATGAAGGGTACAATCCGCTTTTTCAGACACTCTTAAATGTGAACCTTCTATGTAATTGTGTGAGATGTGAGGAAAACCTTGGTTTTAAGGCCACAACTATAGATTCCTTGCCAAATCATTAGTTTCCGAGCAAACTTATCACCAAAAACAAATTTATACCTGGAAGGGACATCCCCACGACCAGATGCTAGGTAAAATTTTCGTCCGGGGACTGTTTATAATTTATTTTGACATATGTTTCGTCATCCATTAAAATACAGCCATCAAATTTCGTCAAAACTCGTTCGTATAGTAATCGTGCTCGCTTTTTGGCCACTAAATTTTGTTTCAGGGAGTGATTCGGATATTTACTGGCACAAAAATACTTATATCCTTCTCTTGAAAGAATGTTACGCACGGTGGAAAAGTTGGAATCGTATTTCTTTGCCAAATCACGAATGGATACACCTGGGTTGCCTTTCACGTACCTCAACACCTGTCCCTTCGGAAAGTAGTGGACTGTACTATCGGTCTATATTTTAAGTTTCGGTTTTTGGAATGAAATCAAACGCGACCGTTTCACTCAACTGATGAAATAGAACTTGTATTTTCATGTTTGGTGGGAGAGATACAAAGCAAGTGTAGAGTTAGTTTTTCGGCACAGAGGGTGCTAGGGGTGTCTATTACGTGGGGGTGCTCAAGTAGTCGTACAACACCTTTATCCTCAGCTCCTTTTCCGTAGTGCCACTTTTATGATAGATGCGCTGAGCTCTATCCACACTCAGAGGATTCTTGTAACGTTTGATTACAAGACACACGTTGGGAATTTTGCAATTTTTTAGGCAGACCACGAAGGATTCTCTAGATGTTTGTGCACAATTAATTTTCTTTTCTCAAGTTCCATGATCCGTAATTTCGTGATGCGTCGATTAATCGAGAAAAACTCTTCACCAATTTCTTCGTCAATGAAACATCAAGAAATGTCAAACGTTTTTTGTTCCAACCACCAGGGACGCGGTGGTGTATTAAACCGTGCGTTCAGATTTACTTTGAATCGAGCTTTATCTCGGTACCTCTTCAGTCAGTTTCTTGGTGTTGTTTTCCATAGACAGGTCTCCGTCACTAAACCAGCATTCGTACTGCTGTTATCATACTGTTTGACACTGCGTCTACGTTTCAAAGTCGGTTTGAGAAAGAGCGAGCTATTCAGAGTTGAAATTCGGCTAGGTTTACGTTCAAAGCGCAAACACAATTTTTCGCTCCAGCCTTGGTCCTCGCTGCATAACTAAGTGGGTAGAGAGATTAATTTAGAAACAACAACAGAAGCAAGAAGACAATGAATGACAACGACAAGCCAGTTTTTTTTTGTGCATTGAATATATTACAAATTGTTAAACAAATCCCCGCTAGCTAAATAGATATCAATCCCCATCCTCTTCTACCATGTCCGAGTCCAAAACCTCGACCTCGAACGAAACGAGTTGATCCAACAAATGCGTCTGTAAATGCTCTTCGCAGGTCTCCTTGTGGGTGAACTCCGCTCCACACAATCTACACTCGAAGTACTGATACTTCCCGTCGTTGTACACCTGGAATCCCCTCTGCAGTGAAATAAACGAGCCCCGCTCTTCGCTGCTGTGATCTTGTTCCACGTGCTGTTGCAATTCGTCCTGCCGATTGTAACACTGCCCGCACAGGACACACTCCACTGGAAACAACCCCGAGTGCTCCTGTTTGAAGTGCTCCTCGTGATCCTGCTTCAGCAGCCACTTTTTACAAACCAAGCACGGCTTCTTCACCAGCGGCAAATTTTGCCCAGGTTGACATTCCATTTTTTTAAGATGCGTTAGCAGCGTTTGCTCTCTTCGGAAGATACGGCCGCAAATCGTACAGGTTGTACTGCGTACTTTATTCGAGTGATCCAGCCGGATGTGCTTCACCATGTCGCTTCGGTAGATATAATCTATCAAACAAATGCGACATTCATAGTATTCGGCACCTTCGACCTGAATGGTTTTGTACGCACATGGCCCTAGCGATTTGAATTCGTGTGGACTGTGGCATGTGTTAGCGTGGCGTTTCAGCAGTTCTTGAGAATCACATTTGGTACTACAGAGAGCACAGCTGTACGGGTCTTGCTCAGGATGGTAAATGGCTTCGTGCTCCGGCAGCAATTCTCTGACTTCAAATAAATTACAAAATCTACACTTGCGTAGATTGTTCCGTTCGTTCTTGTGCCGCTGAGCGTGCGTTTTTTCTTCGTTTGCGGGAATCAGAGCGTCGCACTCTCCACACAGAACTTGCATATTTAACCTATGGTAAGCTTTATGTTGCGTCATTGTAGGAGTGTAGACGGCTTTTTTACATATTTCACAAGGCTTGAATATTGGGGCCGGTTCCTTGGGATGCACTTGCTTACGATGCTGATTGAGCTCTTCCAAATTCGAAAAGCTGCTATCTTTTCCGCTACATATATTACAACGGAACAATCGGTCCGGATTGTGTGTATTGATATGCTGATTATAGGCGGCTTCGTCGGTAAAACTAGTCTCGCAGAATGTGCAGTTGCGTAACAGCTGATGCCCACTGCGGTTGCAGTGAAGTTTGAAATCATTCAGTGTTCGGTAACGAGCTGGACACTGCTTGCAAAGAAAAATGTCGAATGTTCCCTCCGGTCCACCCATGTCTTTTGCAGTTAACGGAATTATGTTTTTCCGCTTAGCTACAGATTTCATGGAAATCGTTGACGGATCCTGTTGTTGCTCAGAGGTGGTAGTTCTGAAAATAGCGTTTCATAATTTAATATAATCGTAATTGTAAATCATTGCATACTTAGCCAATTCTCCCATGTGATTCTCCTTCAAATGATCAGCCACTTGTTGAGGTTGGGAAAAATCATCACCACAGAAGCCACATTTGTAGGCAACTCCCGGAAGCGGTTCGTTTGCTTTTGAGGTTGGTGTCGTTTTGGTAGCAGTGGTACTTTTTGTCGCTTTTGTTGGTTTCAGCCCGTGACTTTCAACGAAGTGTACCGCTAAGGCTTGAATGGTTTGGCACGTCGCGTTGCACAATCCACATTCAAATTGTTCGTTCTTCTTTCCGCCCTGGTGTTCAGCTATGTGCTGTTTTAACAGGCCCAATTTGTGGAAAGTACTTCCACACTTTCCACACTGAAATGGTCCCGAGTCGACCTTTGTCAGCAGTGTTTCCGGATGAGATACTTGGACGTGTTCCTGGAGCCCCTTTGGCGATAAAAATCCAGCAAAACACGCCGTACACTGAGACATTCGGAAGTTGCACAACTGCAGATGAGTAGGCGCCATTTCGGAAGGTATGAGCTTGCAGCATTTATCACAAATTACGTAGGGTGGAATTTTTGATAAGTCCACCTCTTCATCAGAGTCCTGTCCAATGGTCGTTCTAGCTCGTTTGCGACGTTGCGTTGGCCAGTTGTCGAAATAGTTATCCCGGTAGATGTTTGGAAACTTTTCCGAAAAACTCACCTGGCCGGTAAAGTCCAATTCATCGGCAAGTTCCCGGGGTTTCATGCGCAATGCGTAGCTTTCATATGCAGCCAGTTGTACCATGTTCCGCGGATTTAGCTCATCTGATGCTTCTAAATCAGCTGTGGTTTGGTAGGTTATTGAAATAATATGCCTCGGCACGCTATGATTAATGGCTACGGTGCCACTGGGGTCGGAAAATCGTTTCAGAAGCGACGATAGAACTTCGTAATTCAAATTCGGAAATGCCTGCTTCAGTACATATTCCCGGATGTACGGATCGTCTTTTAACTTTTGTCGCACTTCCATATCCTGCCTCGAGAGATAACATTGTTTCGGCCTGGTTATCGTTTTCACTGTTGATCCTCGCAACTTCCGAAGTAACTCAGAAAAGTGAAGTCCCGCATCCTGTTTCGTTATTCGGGCTTTGTTTGGCGTAAAAGGGAAGCTCTCCGATTCACCAGCCTTGGGCAGGTACTGACTGGGTACTGCATCCGCTTTCAAAACATAGGAATTGGCTGAAAAAATAAAGAATCAATCTTGTTTTCCAAATCAGACACACCAGCACTGTTTATCAGTTGGGGCTATTTAGTTAGCACCCACACTTACTTTTCTTGGAATACTCGTAGGAACTTTTTACGAAGTGTAAACAACAAACTGCCTCCCGTCCGACAATCTCCTTGTCATAACGAGTCAGCTGAACCCATACGGAACGGAGATGTGATTTCTCCGGGAAAGGGTAGAACTGATGATCCTTCTGAGGACTCGCTGTGAGCATCGAAAATTGCGTTGAAAAATAGCAAAGACAGTTCTCCGATTTGGTCGATTCTAATGTGCAGCAAGCATACTTACCTAAATTCTTGCATAGCGGCACACTGCACCAAGTGATAACCATTGCGGTATAGGTATCAAAACGCTTCAACTACCCAACTAATTCAACTAATTTCTTATTTTAAGTTTTTCAAAACAGAAAATTAAATGTTTTGGATTCGAAAAACAAACAATCGATGTTTTTGATGTTTGCATGGCATGTCAGAAAGCGAAAATGTCATTCTTCCACGGCAGGGATGCCTGATAGTATTTCAATTAAATTCTGAGGCGGTGTTCCAATTGGAAAATTAAAATTAAATTTGATAAATGGAACATTTTCAAAGGGAAGGTACCCAAGTAACCACGAGGCTGTAATAGCATGCATACATAGGGCATATGTATTACGTCTAGTGCATCATTGAAGTTAGATTAAAGCTGAAAAGGGCCCTACTAAGATCGAACTAATGCTATATCTTTTGTAGTGCCATAAAACATTGCTAAAGTAGCATTATTGCATTGGTAATGCATCACTACATTATTAAGCTAATATAACGCTTCATTACTTGACAACTGTTGAATTGATGCGATTCCGCATTACCGATGTTGATTTTGGGTTGGATAAGTGCAATAATATAATGCTTGTGGTTACTTGGGTATTACCCTAAATAAACATGTACCATTCAGGAACGATATTAGAGATGGTGTGACCATACCACTTATAGTTGGGATGATACGCCGAATTGGTGTTTATGCACTTTTTATGGTTGTTGTTTATGTGCGTTTGTATCTATGGACCAAATCACAGTGACGTCACACCTCAGATTTGACAGATACTTGTGCCCTTGTGTTCCGAAATTCGTGTGTGAGTAAAAAAAACACGACGGTTATTGCTATCTATTATACTCTCATGGTCAAAAGTGAGGTTAGCTTTTTCCGTGCAATAGTCTATTACCATAAACTAACTCTAAAGGCCCAAACGTAATGTAGACGGAAACGGAACGGAAACGGCTAGTTTGACAGTTGTCGTAAATGACGTCGACATGTCCAATTGGAATAAACTTGGATCTAATCAGTTTTCTATCTGACGAGCAGATTTAGTCAGATTAGACTATTCCGCTGCCGTCGCCGTTCCGCTTCCTTTATCACTGCGTTCAAGCCTTAAGTCCAGTAGGTCCCGAACAAATAAGATTTTTTGCTTGGCTCAGTCAGTACTACCTCATCTACCTCAGGTTGATGCCTTTGCTGATTGGTGTACTCTAAATCGGTTGGTGTTCAACCCGGCCAACTGCTCAGTGATAACCTTCTCACGTCAGAAACAACCAACTCTGTTCAACTACCATCTTCTCGGAACGACCATCGAACAAACGCAGTGCGTTAAAGACCTAGGTGTTCAGCTGGATTCAAAACTGACGTACACGCAACATTTATCGTATGTTGTTGACAAAGCTTCAAGGACACTCGGTTTTATATTCAAGGTTGCGACATTCACTGCCTAAAATCGCTCTATTATTCCCTCGTTCGTTCGACACTGGAGTACTGTTCAGCGGTCTGGAGTCCATGCCGTTTTTTCGGTTCGCACTTCGTAGACTTCCTTGGAGCGACCCTTTTTGTCTTCCTAGCTACGAAAGTCAGTGTCAGTTGGTCGACATGGAGCCTCTGCGGGTCCGTAGAGATGTCTGTAGAGCTTTAACTGTTGCAGATGTGCTACAAGGAAGAATCGACTGCGGAAGGATCCTTCCACAAATTAGCATCAACGTCCAACCAAGGCCAATGCGTCACAACTCCATGCTCAGGCTTCCTTTTCGCCGCACCAACTATGGGTTGAATAGCGCTATTCACGGGTTGCAGCGAACCTTCAAAATGGTGGCGTCCATTTTCGATTTCCATCTGACGCACTCTGAACGCACTTCGTCGGAGATTTTCTACCGTTATTAGAACAATTGACGCACGTAGTTAAGATAGTGTATAGCTTTAATTATTTTATTTGTAATTATTTATTTTTGCGTTTGACTCCAGTTAAGTGGTTATGTAATCGTTTCTTATTGTAATTTTTTTTAACATCATTAGGACCTAAACTTGGTCTGTTGATGTCTACTTCAAATAAACAATAAACGATTATAAGATACTCTAATAAACAGAGTATAGACGATTTGTTGAGGAACCCAATTACCTCCGTTCCTTCGATGCGGGGTTCTCCAACACTCGCCGGTGTAAATTCAAAGACGTTAACTCACAAGTATACAGTTTATACAACACAATTCACTTTATTGCAACACTAATTACAACATTTATTTTCGGACTCTAACACGTTTATTTCCTAATGCTAACACTTCTAATTTCTAATTGTAAAACATATATTTCCTAATTCTAACACATAATGGTATAAACACAAATTGGATCGCGCGCACTCCGGCTCACCCACCGGTTGAATATCTCATTTAATACTAAAAAACACATCTGAAGCTCCGTCGTCATCAGCTGACCGCAATCGCACTCATGCGATGTTTTCTCCGTCGTTCCATGAGCACGAGAACTGCCGTCCGTACTGTCCACTACCATCGGCAATTTGATAGATACCCGTACAATCAATCCTACTTCTGTTGAGCTACCACCACAGTTGCGGATCCTTTGCTCTCATTTGTGCCTATTGTTGTGCGTCGGGCTTTCGCTAGTGTGGTGATCATATGGCAGCTGCATCGATAACTGGGTCACAATTGTGCGGCATCAGTAGCAGAGGCGTAGCTGGGTTGGGTTTGTCGCGAACATCCTCACCCACCCTGAAATTGCAGATTTCTGAAAAGAGAAACAAAGGGGGGTCCTCTTCGAAGGGAATGGGAAGGAAGGATACGCTCTAAACTGATGTTTACTGTGACTGCTGGTACTGATCATCACCGCTGATTGGTACTAAGCAGAGATTTTCAACTGGACGTTTCATTAAGCCTGTTGCCGTTTTCAATGTCACGACACGCACGACTCCGTCGCTTCCTGGATGCAACTGATCGATCCGTCCCAAACGCCATTTCATCGGTGGTAAGTTTTCGTCACGTACGACAACCAGCTTGCCAACGTCAATCTGAATCGGTGGTTTCCATCGCTTCGTCCTGCCCTGAAGTTGGCAGAGGTATTCCCTTCTCCACCGCTTCCAGAAATCCTGCAGCTTTCTTTGTACTAACTGAAATTGGTTCAGGCGATTCATCTGGAGGTTTTCCAGGTTTGGTTCAGGAAGGGATTGTAACGACGAACCTGTCAGGAAATGGCCTGGCGTGAGAGGCTCAAGATCGGCGGGATCATCGGACATTGGCGTTAGTGGTCGTGAGTTGAGACATCCTTCAACTTGAACCAACAAAGTATTAAGGTCCTCGAGGAGCATTGTTGTTTCCCCAACTACCTTGATTAGGTGGTTCTTAGCTGATCTTACAGCTGCTTCCCAAAGTCCCCCAAAATGTGGGGCACTGGGCGGATTAAAGTGCCACTGGATTCCTTGACTCGCACATTCCTTATCCACTCCCTCTTGGTGTTCTGGGCTCCTCAACAATGCAATGAATTCCTGCATCTTATTCCTGGCACCAACAAAGTTTGTTCCATTATCTGAATACAGATCTTGACACCTTCCTCTCCGCGCTATGAAGCGTCTCATAGCCTGTAGAAACCGATCCGTACTCAAGTCTGTTACCAGCTCCAGGTGCACAGCCTTCGTACAAAGGCATATAAAAACCGCCACGTAAACCTTAACTACCGGTCGTCGAGGAGCTGGTCTTACATAAAGGGGACCGAAGTAGTCTACACCAGTCTGCGAGAATGGCCTAGATACAGTGACTCTTGGAGCAGGCAGCTCTCCCATAAACTGTTGGATTGGCGTCGGTTTAGCACGAAAACATTTTAAGCATTGGTGTACAATGTTTCTAGCGACACTCCTTCCACCCAGTGGCCAGAATCGTAGACGTAGGGCTCCGAGTAGTAGTTGCGGACCAGCGTGTAGCAGTTGTAAGTGATAGTGTGTGAGAACCATTCGGGTGAGCCTGTGCCTAGCAGGAAGAATCATCGGATGTTTAGTGTCCTCTCGCTCTGCAGAATGGCCCAGCCGTCCTCCGATCCTTATCACCCTTTCTTCAGAGATATATGGGTTGAACCAGCGAAGCGAGGATCGCCTTGACACTGATTCCCCTTTGGAAAGTGCCCTCCACTCTTCGGGAAAGGCTTCTTGCTGAACACAGCGCACTAGTGTATATTCTGCTGCTCTTATTTCCTCCGTAGTTATGAATTTTGTCGGATTCCTATCACAAGAATTGATTTGCAGAAACTTCATAAACCGTAGCCAAATTGCTGTCCTTCTGATGAGGTCCGAATACGAAGCAAACTTCTCCAGGTACCATTCGTTGAATTCTGCGTTAGTTGACAAGATACAAGCTACGTTGCGTCGTTTTTCTAGCTCCGAACTTTCCGTTGAAACTTGTATTTGTGATGGAGGCCAATGTTCTGGACGATCCCTTAACCAAACCGGTCCCTCCCACCAGGAAGTGCTGCTTAAGATTTGCTTCGGAGAAATACCTCTTGAGATCAAATCTGCCGGATTTTCTTTGCCTGGGACGTGTCGCCATTGAGAAGGTTCGCTGATTTCCTGTATTTTTGCTACACGATTCGCGACATAGGTATTCCAAACGTTCGGAGAAGCCTGAATCCACCGCAGTACGCATGTAGAATCGACCCAAAAGTAAGGCCGCGCTGGAATTTTGATCGCGTCTCGAACTGTTTCATACAATTGTGCAACCAATAATGCACCACACAACTCCAATCGTGGAATGGTTTGCGTCTTCAAGGGTGCCACCTTGGATTTAGAGGTCAGCAGCCGTACCTTCAATGTTCCATGTGTATCTTGGCTCCGTATATAGATGCATCCGCCAAACGCCTTGTTTGACGCATCCGAGAAACAATGGATCTCTATAAGTTCTACGTTCGATATTGTAACACAGCGGTCTATAGAGATGCTATTCAGTATTGTGAGCTCTTCGTAGTATTTTTTCCACATCTCATAAATTGCCGGAGGTAATTCTTGGTCCCAATCCAACACTTGGTTTTCTTCATTCCGTATTTTCCACAAAAGCTGCATTATTATCTTCGCCGTAGTAATAGCAGCCCCAAGAAGTCCTAGCGGATCGAATAAGGAAGCTATCACCGACAGAACCTGTCGTTTGGTTGGGGTTTGCGCTGAATTCCACTCTGGGATCAGGAATTGGAACTTCAGCTGATCGGTGATAGGCATCCAAGTTAGCCCTAGGGTTTTAACAGTCGGGTCAGGGTCCAAGATAATCCCTTCCGACGTGCGAATCGCTCTATCGCTCTCTGCTACACCATTTAGTACCTCTGGATGATTTGAAGCCCACTTCCTAAGCCGAAATCCTCCTCGACTAGCCATTTCGTTGAGCTGCGAGCAAAGCTCTCGTGCCGCACTTACTGAATCCACACCCGTTATTACATCATCCATGTACGTGTCCTCTATGGTGGCCTTTGCTGCCAATGGGTATTGTTTTTCCTCATCCATTGCCAGCTGGTTCAATGTCCGTGTTGCCAAAAACGGTGCCGGTTTTGTTCCGTACGTAACCGTATTGAGTTCATATACGTCCACAGGATCAGCTGGATCGAAACGCCACAGAATGCATTGCAGGGGTCTATCTACTTGTTGAACGACGATTTGCCGGAACATCTTTTCGATGTCAGCCACCAGCATGACTTGCTTCACCCGACTTCGGAGCATAATCGACCGTAAACTGTCCTGTACGATCGGCCCAACCAGAAGAACATCGTTAAGTGAAACACCTGTTGACGTCTTGCATGACGCGTCGAAAACTAATCGCACTTTGGTCGTCGTGTTGGCTTCTTTGATCACGGGATGGTGTGGCAAGAAGCACCGTTCGCTGGAATCCTCCTTATGCTCTACCCTTGACATATGTTTCAATTGGATATACTCCGCCATGAATTGATGATACTGCTCCCGAAGCTCAGCATCCCTCGCTAACCTGCGTTCGGTGTCTTGAAGCCTCCGGTAGGCGATGTTCCGAGACTCTCCCAACCTGGATGTTGCGGCTTCATCCCTAGGCAACGAAACCGTGTACCGACCATACGTATCTCTCCGCACCGACCTTCGAAAAATCTCCTCACATTTGTCCTCCTCCCGTTGCAGAATCTTGGGGCTATTGATTTCCTCGCTAGTCCAAAACCGCGCGACTAGCTCTTCTAAACTCCTTGTTGTGGCAGTGCTACAGCTGATGCACAGACTTCCAGTGGGTTGCGATAGGCCTCCGCAAACCACCCACCCGAACACTGACTCATTAAGTGTTGGTAATTGAGTTCCGAGGAAAGTTCTCCGTCTCGTTACGAAGAAATCGAAAAAGAATTCGATACCCAGCACCATATCAACTGTGCTTGGACTGAAAAAAGCTGGATCCGCCAACTTAATTCCTTCCGGCAACGGCCATTCATGTGTATTCACCTTCGCCGTAACCTTGGGTAGAACCAGGAAACTCATATTCTGCGAGTACTCCGAAACTCGCGACCGGACCATTGTGATGATTCGAGACTTGCTTTTCGTTGCAGCATGTCCGATTCCCGACACTGAGATATCCACTTTCTCTCGGTGTATCCTAAGACGTTGGCTCAACCGTTCAGCAATGAAATTGCACTCGGAGCCGGAATCCAATAATGCTCGAGCGGGGATCTGGTTACCTTCATCATCTTCCACGATGATGACCGAAGTCGCCAGCAAAACCTTGGATGAGAACTGTGGACATGCTCCAGCAGAAACCAACGTTTCGGTGGCTGCCATGTTGACCACCTGAGAGGCTGTGGAACTAGTTGTTCCTACCGGTGCCGGAGGAGGGTTATTCGCGTCAGCGGCCACAGTACTCTTCGACGACCCTGCCTTTGCTGGTTTGAAGCATACTAAAGTATGGTGACGACCTTTACAGACGGCATGAATACTTCGACGAGCATTCTCTTGCTAGATGTCCCGATCTAAACAGTTCCTGCATAGCGAGTTTGTCTTCAGTAACGCATCCCTTTCGCGCACCGACAACCGTTGGAAGGATGAGCATAGGTAAAGAGGATGATTTTCTTTACGCTGCGCAACGTCCCCGGACGATTGCACAGAACCATAGCTGGCCTTCACAGCTGATGATTTTTGCCTTGGTTGTTGATTTTGATGCGTTACCCTTGATTCCGAAGTCTTCGCTGGCAGTGATTCTAGAATACGAATCCTGCGATGGAGAAATTCCAAGAGATCCACCAACGTATCGTGCTCCTTGGTTGAAGAGTGTTCCTCCCATCCACGCCGCGTAACTGGATCCAGCCGCGTGGAAAACAAGCTCACCAGCAAAAGATCTTTGTAATCTTCCGGCTTGATTACCTGATCAAGAAACTGCACCACCTTTTCAAAACCGTCCACTAGTGTGTGCAAATCAACTACCGATTCTTTGGACAATGACGGTAAACTGAATAAAGCCTCAACCTGCCGCTTTTTCAGCTGCTTGCTGTTATCATATCGTTTCAACAACATGTCCCACGCAATTTGGTAGTTGGTTTGTGTGATTTTTAAGGAATCAATTAGACTCTTTGGCTCTCCTTGAAGGCAACCCTTCAGATAGTGGAATTTTTCCACATCTGGCAAGTCGATTTTCCTGTGGATCAGCGATGCGAACAAATCTCTGAAGCTTATCCATTCATCAATATCGCCAATTGAAAATCTGCAACTTTATCTGCGGTAAGCGTACGTGATCTAAAGAACCGTGCCCGTGCGGTATAGTAGCATTCGCTCGCATAGAATTCTCCAATTCGTTGGGTTCCTGCAATGCCTTGACCTTATCCATCAGAAACGATTTACAGTCGTAGTACCGATCACTATAAACTAGCCTAGCCTTATTAAATTCCTGATCCTCATCCTCGTATTCGTCATGAGCCTGAATATCAACTAGTACATCAGCGTACCTCTCCCACAACTCCTCGATTTTACTCAAGCGAACCTCAACCTGACTTAAAGTAGTATTCTCATCACAACCTTGAACGAATCTCCAGATGTCGTCTAGGGATGTCTGGATGCTCTTCAGCTGCACCATCAACAGCTTGAAGGTAGGTGGCTTCTTCTCGCGCGTCGGCATGGTTGTTGTGTATCACTCGAAACGGTAAAGAACAATTTTATGGTGTAGAGATCCGAAAGCTCCTATGCTTCGGCTGGCATATACTGATTAAGCCTACCTGGCAGAGCAGTACGATGTTCAACGATCCACACCAAATTCAATTGTTTAGCACTGCCGTATAGTGTCGTCACACAAATTCAGCGTCGCTCGTAATGAGTTGTATGGATGATAGCAGAGAAAATCGTAATGTAATATCCAAAGACCTAACTTCGACGGACATATACTGTTCTAGCTCACCTATAAGAACAAACAGCAACGCCACTTAAATTCGAAAGGAACGCTGGTCGATTTGTAGTTACAGTTCACAACGTCAGCACAGATCAGCAGAGCAGCTCAAAACAATGATTCATTGGGAAATTTCAATGGAAGAGGAATATAAACATGTAGTATCCTGTGTAGTAGCCACGGCTGGACATATACCGTACAACTAACCCGTGTAAATAACAGCAGTGGTGATCCAGTACCAAATGACCAATGACGTCCAAAATGCGTCCAAAAGTTTGCAGCAGAATGAGACAATTGTTCTGATGACGAACAGTTTTGCTCAGGGATTCATTGCCAATAAATTGAAGAGGTTTGTATTCAATTAACAAGTGTATTATCTGTAGTCCCGCTTCGGAGACATAAACATAGTTCTATGACTCACCACACAGTAAATGAAATGAAGCAGCCTCTTCTGCCCTGAACGGTTCGTCAATATGGTTGCTAATCGATGTCTGCGATGGCCGACGAAGTCCAACAAAAGTCCCAAATTGTAGCGGCCCGATGGACAAACCTGTCCTTCCGTCTCCGTAGGTGTTGCCGGGAGTTTGTTGTCCGAGTTGAGAAACAAAGAACACGTCGAAATGTGGGTGTTAGAATCACGTAGGAACTAGCAACGACTGGACATACACTGATCTAATGTTTATTTACCTGGAGAAGCAAACTTAAGGCAGGATCAGTTATCCTCGTCGGTGGCGATCCCAGAATCAAAGGCGATTATCCAAATTCGTACGTTGGTTGAAGTCCAAGTCACATGCAAACGCTCTCGAATCGATCCAATATAAATTTTAGGAAGAAAACTATGTGTTAGAATGTCGCAATCCCGTAGCCTCGGATGGACATATAGTTATTGTTCCAACTAACCTGCAGAAACAATCCAAAGAATAGGTGTCCAAATAGAGGAAAATGGCTCAATGTTTCATTCTTTCTTGTGTTGCGATGGCGATAAACAATTGAACATGCAATGGAGTTGCGAATCTTGTTCAACGCCGTCCGTGATGGCGCCAATCCAAGCCTGCCTCAGGCTTCCGTGAATATGGGAGAGTTTCCGAAGTTCTGACCAGTCCAAGATCCGGTTCGAAGGACCATAAATGTTGAGGAACCCAATTACCTCCGTTCCTTCGATGCGGGGTTCTCCAACACTCGCCGGTGTAAATTCAAAAACGTTAACTCACAAGTATACAGTTTATACAACACAATTCACTTTATTGCAACACTAATTACAACATTTATTTCCGGACTCTAACACGTTTATTTCCTAATGCTAACACTTCTAAATTCTAATTGTAAAACATATATTTCCTAATTCTAACACATAATGGTACAAACACAAATTGGATCGCGCGCACTCTGGCTCACCCACCGGTTGAATATCTCATTTAATACTAAAAACACATCTGAAGCTCCGTCGTCATCAGCTGACCGCAATCGCACTCATGCGATGTTTTCTCCGTCGTTCCATGAGCACGAGAACTGCCGTCGACTCTCCGTACTGTCCACTACCATCGGCGATTTGATAGATACCCGTACAATCAATCCTACTTCTGTTGAGGTACCTGTGGTTGCGGATCCTTTGCTCTCATTTGTGCCTATTGTTGTGCTTCGGGCCTTCGCTAGTGTGGTGATCATATGGCAGCTGCATCGATAACTGGGTCACAATTGTGCAGCATCAGTAGCAGAGGCGTAGCTGGGTTGGGT